>SNQJ01S0199005.1:0-17119 GCA_010110895.2 Picea sitchensis
CGCACTGCTCCAAAGCATCCAATGGTGGGATTTTCCGCTTGATGACTTGTCCACGGTCCTTCTTCCTTTCTTATCTTTCATTCTTGATCTCCTCATCCAATGACTTTCTTTCTCGAACTTCGCTTCATCTTTTCTTCTCTTTTGCTCAATTCGACCCAATAATAATCATTGTGTCTTGCGCGAAGTTCGCATTTTTCCTTTTCTTCCCTTATCTTCGCTTTCTTCCCTAACCAAGGGCCAACACATTACCTCATGGGAAGGAGGTTTGAACTGAGGACAGAACATAATGGTTTGAGTTATTTGTTTGATTAGCCAACCTTGAATGTTAGGCAAAGGAGGTGGCTAGATTTTCTTTGTGAGTATGACTTTGATATCAAGCATATCAAAGGAAAGGAAAACAAAGTGGTTGATGCACTCAGCAGGAGAGTGCATGAATTGCATGCTACAACCATTAGCATGTATCGAACTGATATTAAAGGGAGAATTTTGGAGGCTGCAAATGCAGATTTGCAGTACAAGGATTTGGTAGCAAAGCTACAACAAGGTAAGATGCCACAGAAAGTGGAAAATTATAAATTGGAAACCGATGGAACACTTATGTACAAGAATAAAATTTATGTACCTAATGTCCAGAAATTGAAACTTATGAGTTTGAATGAAATGCATAATGTGCCTTATGCTAGGCACCTTGGATATCTAAAAACTATGGCAGCAATCAAGAGCCATTACTTTTGGCCAAGTATGAAGAAAGAGATTGCAGAATACATCACCAAATGTATGGAGTGCCAGAAGGTTAAAGCTGAGCACAGGCACCCAGCAGGGTTGTTGCAACCTTTACCCATTCCTGAGTGGAACTGGGAGGTAGTGACAATGGATTTCGTCACAGGATTGCCCAGAAGAGGAAAGCAACATGATTCAATCATGGTGGTGGTGGACAAGCTTACGAAAGATGCCCATTTTATTCCATTGAAGACTACTCACAAGGCAGGTAACGTTGCTGATATTTTTATGAGGGAAATAACACCATTTCATGGTATTCCAAAGACAATTGTGTCTGACAGGGACCCGAAATTTACCACAAAGTTTTGGAAGGGGTTGTTCAAAGGATTCAGAATGAATCTGAACTTTAGCACTGCTTATCATCCTGAGTCTGATGGACAGACAGAGAGGGTCAAAAGAGTAATAGAAGACATTTTAAGCATGTATGTGATGGACAAACCATCTAAATGGGAAGACTACCTACACTTGGTAGAATTCGCCTACAACAATGGGTATCAAGCATCATTGAAGATGAGCCCATTTGAAGCACTTTATAGAAAAAAGTGCAATACTTCAGTAACTGGGATAATCCAGCTGATAGAGCAGTGGTTGGGTTAGAGTTTCTCAAAGAAATGGAAGAACAAATGCTAAAAATTAAGAAGAATTTAAAGGTTGCCCAAGACAGGCAGAAAAGTTATGCTGATAAAAACAGAACCCATAGAGAGTTTAAAGTGGGAGAGCATGTTTTCCTGAAAGTGAAAGCCAATAGAAGTTCCCTAAGGCTAGGAAACTGTTCGAAGTTGACAGCCAGATTTTGTAGGCCATTTGAAATCCTAGAAAGGATTGGGCCAATTGCATATATGCTTGCATTACCTGCATCCATGACTGTACATAATGTTTTTCATGTTTCATTGCTTAAGAAATATATACCTGATGCTAATCATTTTATCGATTGGAATGTGATTTAGGTGGAGCAAGAAGGTGTCTTGCAAGTGCATCATGTGTGCATATTGGACTGGAAAATCAAACAGCTCTAGAATCAAGCCATGGGGTTTGTAAAGGTCCAGTGGACCTGGTACGGTCCTAAGGATGTGATATGGGAGCATGAGGATGCTATGTGGGTAGAATACCCACATCTTTTTGAAGATTTTGAAAATCTTGTTGATGTTGTGTAAAATTTGCACTGAGGACAGTGCAAAAATAAGGGGAGGGGATTATAATACCCCAAGCACGTGCCCTAGTTATATTATGCATTGTAATCATGTTTATAGTCTGGTGAGCCAAGTGTATATAAGTTGGTGGGATTATGTGTTATTTACGCTGGAGAGCCTAGGTTTTAAAGGCCAGGACCCTGATTTTTGTATATGTAATTATGCAAATCATTAATAAAATATAAACATCATTGCGTGTCGACTGACCACGAAGAAAGAGTGATGGGGAAATAAGCTTCCACAAGGCTAGGTAAGGGAGACGGGGATGAAAGGTTGGAAGAGGGGCTAATCTTGACCACCTAAGTCCTTGAATAATAATTTATTATTATTCCAAAGTGGTGTGAAATGTATATTTTTATCCTAAGTTCCTGGAAAAGGGAACACATACTTGATGGAGTGCATGCAGTTTCATGGGAGACATGTGTCAGCTCAGGCACATGCAATTTAACCCAAGAGTTGAGCCATGATTGGGGTTCATTCTCCATTCTTGCGTCCTCTATCTGAACCATGTTGCCTACATGTCTGATCTCAGAATACCTCACGCAGATCTAAAACTTGAAACCATGAGACCAACCTAGGATGTTTTCCTGAGAAGCCAAGGTATCCTTCGTCTGAACAGTTTGAGTCGGTGTTCGATATTTGCACTGATTCCTTGTCACGCACCTTGAAAACCAATGGCAAACCCATGGACTGAGACGTGTCTCCTGTGTGTCCTGTGAACCTAGTTTATCCACACTGCAAATCTGAGTCTGTGCTTAACCATTTGGGTTGTTGTCTTTTGTGAAACCTAAGCATACCATAATTGTCTATTTTGTGTGTGTTATAACTGTGGGTTGTTGTGGCCACGCAATCCCTTGGATGATTGTGAATTGTTGCCATCATCTATTCCTTGTTGTTCCTTACTGTTGTCCTCCTTTTATTGGAACAGAGATGAAGAAGCAGGTTGTCAGGCCTATGTGCAACACTCTCTCTAGGTGAGAGAGGTGGTTTTGGTTGAAGAACCAAGTTGTCAGGCCTATGAGTGACTCTCTCCAGGTGAGAGAGTGCGCAAAGGAAGTGATAACTCCTAGAAGGGGTCATGTAGCTGCCACAGATCTCAGAGAATTCTGGTTTGACCTGTTGTTGAAGCCTAAGGCAAGGGAGGTTTAGCAGTCGAAGGAATGTCTCATGTGACAATCAAGGTGTATACTCCTGGGGTGGGACAGGCATGTGGGAAATGAGAGTCTGTGAGCAATGGGCATAAGTGGCTCCTGGGAGAAAATCCATCCTCATAAACTGTGTGTCTCCCTGTTGACCTTGCCTAGCCTAGGATTCCCTTGCTCAGTGGAGCTTAGTCCCAACTCGGGGGTGACCTACTGCTGAGAGTGATGAGCAGTGCGATCTAAGGCTAGGAGGTTCGGGGAAGGTATGCACGCAGTTGGTGGTGTTATTCCAGTTAAAAGATAAGTATTAATTGTGTGCTTAATTTATATGTGATGCATATGTGTGTCTTTAAAATGTATCATGTATTCCATTGCAATTATGAATTACTAATAATTCCATTATTTCTATATGTTAGCAGTAATCCTATGATTACTCTGTATTGTTTTGGTTAATTTTCATTAAATATGCATGTTATATATATATATATATATATATATGTATGAGATTGTTCTGCATAGTAGTGTTTCCCAACAGTGGAGTTGATGGTCGATGATGTTACAATATGGTATCAAAGACAAGGTTTCAACGCCGAGCCTGAATGGGCCATGTCAATGGAAGTTGAAGCGAGAGTTTAGAAGGAGTTGTTGTCGAAATGGACAAAACTCAAGTTCTGACCCAAGGTTTCAAGTAGAAATTGTGTTAAGAGGAACTAATTTCAAATCTTAGAATGTTTCTAAGTGCTAAGGGGTTGCTTGGTCGTGTTACGAAGCTTAAGAGGAATAGCGGTAGAATAAAACCACAGTCGACATGGTATTTGACCACGGAAAGAGAGAGCTCAACACTTGGGGTGTGGGAGCCATAGGATCTGTTTGAAAGGAAAGGAAAAACCTTTACAACCATCAGATCTGGAGAAGGCGTAGAAGGGTTAACCTGGGAAGCCCTTCGGACTTCATGACATCGGAGAAGCTTGATGCAAAGGTATGAGAAAGGCCGAAATTGAAGTGTTGAAGTCCTAAAGGAGATCTACATTGTAGATCATAGGAAAATATCTTGAGCGTTGGATCAAGCAAGGAGCAGATCGTGATTTCAGATTTCAAGAGAATTAAAGTATGTTGAGGGGAGAACTTCCGAAGTCCAAAGTTCTGAAGGGAGAGTAGGCATGGTGGGGTCGGATGACATCGCCAAAAGTGACATGGACCTTCCTATACATGCCACGTGCCACCACCTGAGTTGGTGACATCTATACCATGTGGACTCGGGGTTCAGAATTTTGGAATTCGAATGATAGAAAGGAAGCAAGTGTGAGAACTTATGAACTTCCGAAGTCCCGAAGTCCCAGAACTCAGATGCCTAAAGTTCCATAGTGTGTGTTAGTCGTTGGATGTTAGGTAGACGTGGACTGTTGATCCACTCTACTTTATGATTTCGGTAACTCGAAACTCTGAGAGATAATTTTTTTGTTCTTTAAAACTCTTCTGAAGCCGAAGGCCAAAGGTTCGAGTAAGCGCTTATTGATCTAGATCTTGGTCACAACCAATGGTCACGTGGGTTGGGGACTGAGAGAAAGGGGCTAGTGCCCAAAAAATTATCAGAGCAAAGAATATATCTGAAAGAAGATATCTGCGGGGATTCTTGATTGAACGAGAATCATAGAGAGTGAAAACTGAACGTTTTATTGAATCATATTTGTTTATGAATGTTGTGGGATTTGTTAAGGAATGATGACCTGACAAATTTTGGTTGTCTGAACATTGTGTTTGCAGAAGTTTAATGAATGTCATAACCAATTAGAGTTTCCACTGAGTGCAAAGAAATGGAAGAGGCATGGATTGCTTCCAGTTCAGAGAATGAAATAAAAGGGATGGATGTTCATTTGGGAGTTGAAGGGTCGAACTCCAATGGGCATGGAGAAGAGATAGATAAGGAAGGGCATATGATGAAAATCATTGAAAGATTGCATAAAGATGCCTAAACTCACCGAGCATATAGCAGAAAGCTCATGAAAGCTAAGGAACAACAGGGAGAATTCAACTTAAATTTGATGAAGAGTCTGGAGAGAATAGAAAAGAATATGGACAAGGAGAGAGACTCAAGAAAAACAGGGAGTCACCAGACTTCTGAGGGAAGAATATCAAGGAGTGTTGGTAGACACCATCATCACTCCCAAGGTCACTCCAAGAGGATGGAATGCAGTAGTTCAAGCCCATCTCCTACCAGAAAGTACAATAGATATGGAGTGGATGAACTAAAGGGCGAAATGAACAAGATTAAGCCTCCTACGTTTGATGAAGAACACAAGAAGGAGGAAGATGTCAAGACATGGTTGCTTGGCATGAGGAAATATTTCCAACTACATAATTATTCCTCTCATGAAAAAGGAAGAATTGTGATGTATTGAATGAAAGGAAAAACATCCATGTGGTGGGATCAACTTGTGCAGGTGCAACACATTAAGTGGATGAACTAAAGGGCGAAATGAATAAGATTAAGCCTCCCACGCTTGATACGGTGAAGAAAACAAGAAGGAGTGAAGATGTCACATTAGCTGGTTGCTTGGCATGAGGAAATATTTCCAACCGGCATAATTATCTTCATGAAAAAGAAGAAGAATTGTGATGTATTGAATGAAAGGAAAACATCCATGTGGTGGATCAACTTGAGTGTGCAACACATTAAAGAGAAAGATAACTTGGAAAGAATTCAAGCAGGTATTTCGAGAAGAAATACTTCACACTAAAAGATATTATGACAGAAAGATGAAAGAGTTCTTTGAACTCAAGCTCAAGAAGCATGACCCTCATTGATGAGCATGAACGAAGGTTTTGGAATTATCGGCATGTGTTCCCTTCATCAAGGATGATATTGTCAATATTCAAATGTATCTGAGTGGAATCGTGGAACTTTCATCAATAAAGATTCAAGAGGATGATCCTAAGACTGTGGAAGAAACTATAAGAAGAGAGAAATGATTATATGACCAGTAGAGAGAGAAGCCTACTTTCCAAGGTTTGGGGAAGACATGCAATAAATTCAAGATATTCGTGAGTAAAGAAGGAGCTGCTTCACCCTCTTTCTCAAAAACAATATTCCTCAAGGAAAGCCATCTTTTAGAGAACCCGTGATGGTCAAGTGGTGGAAAAAAAATGAGAAGACTACCACCTATGGAATGCCAGTTCGTAAAGGAAACCATAGGTACAAAAGATTCCCACATAAATGACAAAGTGAGAGTTGTCCACAATAATGTTCACTGTGTCGAAACAAGTTGTAGACATGGGGAAGTAGAACACCGTGGATTCACGTTTCAATGCCAAGTAGAATATCAATCGCATACATTGAAGTGGAAGGTATGATTAACCAACCATTTACTATTTTAATTGATCCAGGGATAGCCATAGTTATATAGATACTAAAGTGGTGGAAAGTTTTCTCAATTTTCTCGAGAAGAAAAACATGAAAAGTTTTGGTTAGTGAAGTTGGCTATATGAACCAAGAGGAAAGTCACCGAGTTATTTAAGACTTTGGTCCTGGACATGAATGGACTGAGAACAAAGGATGAATTGAATATTCTACCTTAGGTTCTTATGAGTGTCTAATTGGGATGGACTAGTTGGACCAGCAATTCATGCCATCTTTGACTATCGTAATAAGGGAATTCAATTTGCCTGGATGAAGAGGGGAACTAGAAAATAGTCCAAGGAATTTAGAGCTGTTGCTGTCCGAGAAATCTCAACAATGTAGTTGAAGAAGCGCTTCCGTGAAAGGTTGTCAATTATTTGCTCCATTTGAGGAAGCACCTAAGGATAAGGTGTCAAAGATCGGGAAGACCATGCGATACTAAAAGAGTTTGAGGATATATTTTAGGAGGTACCTAGACTACCCTCAAGGAGAGACATTGATTTATCAATATAACTTATACCTGGAGCAATGCCAATGTCTAGAAAAACCTATAGAATGAGCACACCAAAAATAAAAGAGTTGCATATGCAACTTGAATATCTTCTGAAGAAGGGGTATACACCCGGGCAAGTCAATCTTTAAAGTGCTCCGATCTTGTTCGTGAAGAAGAAGGATGGACGTTGAGATTATGTAATCAATTTCTTTATTAAATTGAACAAAAGTGATCCAGAAGAATCACCATCCCTCTCAGTCGCAGGATTGATGACCGCTGAGACCTTAAATCGACATCCCCACTCACCCGCCCCAATATAATTCCCCATCTATACCTTTTTGTCTTACCTAAGCTTGGGTAAATGAAAAAGAATACTACCATTAGCCACTGATAAGGTCATAAGGTAAAGTGTTATTAATTCATGCATTTTTTGTGTTTTATTGAGCTAGGAGATTAAAATACCATGTATTAATGCTTCAATTTTCCATGTATAATCTTTTGACCTCTAGATATCCAACCTCCTTTCTCGCACTACCGGGCTATCCCATACTTCTGCATCGCATCACACCGCCCTAATCCCGGCATCATAATATCCCGTACTAAATCTCAATTGCCACGATCCCCGTACCAACGGTCGTGACCGCCTGCGGATCCGGGTACCAACGGTCGTAGACTATCATGATCTAGTACCACCATTTGCACACTATCATGATCCAAATATTCTCGAGCCCACCGCTTTCACGCATCCCAAGACCAATACAGTGGTTTTAACGTACCAAGTTTAGCCCAGATCGTGCCCAAGACAATTGTTGGATGCTTCTATTGAATCCAAAACTATTTTGAAAGGCTATAAGGATATTTGTTGCTTCATCCGGCTACACTTCTGCAAGCTCACCTTGTTGTGCTTAAAATATGTAACCGAATACATAAATTTAACAATTGACCGACGGCAAAACAATTTCACCTCCTTGTGTTTCAATACTAAGATTGTTTAAATAGTCATGGAAATGATGGTGGAAGTAGTAGAGAGTTATCAAAATATAGCATGTGAAGCGGCATTATATATTGCAGAACATCTTTTGGGTGAATATTAATAGAAGTGGCATCATTTATCTCCATGTCTTGATCGTCTATGATTGAATGTGAGTTGAGTTGTTGGCATAGTTTGATTCTATGTTTTGAATTTTGAGTAAGAGTAATGTGTGGGTTGAAAGCAAGCATCAGAATCCAGCCATTGGCCCTCGCTGAAGCCGGGTGCAGGACTCCACCAACAAAGGTCGGCACCTTCAGATTAGTAGTATTAGCATTTGCTTTCTCAATAGTGGGAATGTTAGATTAGTTGAAGCTTAATTCTTTCAGATGATAACAATACAGTTTAGACTAGAATTTTAATTATATGATCGCTAGGAGATCTTTACTCACTACAGCCTTTGCACATACCTGCTTTTTATGAATTTGATTTTATTTCATAGACATGAATGTTGGCAGCAAGAGTCAGACATATTTGAAGGAGAATAAGGAAGTTCGCAACACAGAACCACTCACACGATATTTATCATTAAATCACCCATGCTATGTCTCTTGGATGATGTGTGATTTTCATAAGTGTGGTTGCAGAAGTTAGTTCCTGGTCGATAGTAGAGTTGATCTCACAAAGAACTCCATCTCATACTTGCATGTGCCATAATGGAGTAGATAGCCCTCTGGGTGAAAGACAACCAAAGTGTATTTTAGTTTGTTATTTGTTTTGTTTCCAAAGATACATAATCTAGAATAGTTCTATACTCATGACATTAGAATTACCTTCTTTACTGGTGTCTTGTAACTTTGTTGATTAAGAATCCCGGATTGATAATTAATGAGGTCATTATACTAAACATATAAGCAACACAATATCTACAATGGGAGTTGCAAATGGTAGGAAGTGAATTTTAGCTTAGATTGTTTGTATAAATTCTCCTTTGAATAATTTTAAAGGTTGTTTGAGGGAGGAGGAGGATAAAACGTTTAAGACGTGAGTGAAGAGCCACACGCCCACTAGAGTGGGGTTCTCCTGCCGTTGCCTTCTTACCTCTAGATAGAATTAGGATTTCAATTTAGCTAAGAATCAAATTTCCATTTTACGCATAGATATAGAGATAAAAAGCGTAGATTTGTAAGCTCCAAAGAATCAAAAACAACCCCCCCCACTAACCCAACTAACACTAGTGCAGGAAAAAATTCCAACAAGAGTAGGGAATTCAAGGGGAGCTGTGGAGGCTCCAAGGAGAAATTTTAAAACGAAGAATCGACATTGGGGCTGGGTGGAAACGTGGAATCACTGAACATTTAGAGATTAATGTAAAATGTGCTTAAACCATCTATTAGTGGAATGGCGAAGAAGAAGGAAATGTAGCCACAGAAACTGAGACTTTGAGTTTCCAATATTGATATTTCCTAAACATCAAGATGAAAATATCCCACTACAATTGTGCTACTCACTTCTTTGTAGAGGTATGTCAACCTAAGATCCGTGATTTTTTTTATTCAAGTTTGACATATAGCTATAACTACTCAGACGATGCCTCCAAAACTTAAGCTCTTTTCCCTACAATGAAAGATTCATCCTTAAGATGGTCCATGAGCTTAGGAAAAAATACAATCCTCTCTTGGGATCGCATTGAAAGACACATTTTAGGAAAATACCAAGACTATTGTAAGGATAATGCTAAAATGACATTTTTAAAATGCACCAAAAAGAAGATGAAAGCCCTAAAGACTACTTAGAAAAGGTTCTTATACAACTATCGGAAATCAAAACTATTCACCACATACCCAAATTGTAGAAGAATTGTATCTTTGAGTTGGTCTTAGAGATGATCAAGAAGAAATTTTAAACTTGTTGAGTTCATGAGATGTACACCAAAAGCCTTTTGCAGACACTGTGAAGATACCAAGAGAACAAGCTAAAACTGTGCAAAGGGACCAAGAGAACATTTTAGCGTAAATGCAAAAGAAAGCCTGTGGACTCCACAATTAATTGAGTTAAGAAACTTATTGGAGAAATTTAAAACAAACATCTTGAGCAAAATAAGTAACCAGTTAGATACCCTAAACCTAAAAAAGAAACAAGAAGAAGAGGTTTCTTTAGCAATATTTTGTCATAGATGCTGAAAGAAGCACAATAATGAGAAAGAATGCCCATTAAATTTTATAGAAATCTGTGGCCTATGTAAACTAGAGCACCCCACATCTGAAAGTGTCCTAATTTTTTGAGCTACAAGCCATGTATAGGGAGGAGGAGTCTCACAAGAACAACCATACCCTTCCAGAAGACCTTTGAGAGCCCAAAACCCCAATACATTTATGACCCTAATGCACAATATCAACAACAACAATGGGTCCTTCCCAATGACCTATCCACAATGGACACCTCAAAGCTCAAACTCAACCTTGGAAAAAAAGGTTGGAGGGGAGCTATGTATGGGGATCCATCTTACCCTACATATCCACGGTACCTTGCAAACATTTCCCAAATACTACCTAGATTCAACCCACCACATGCAAGCTTTACCCCACCTCCCATATACAACAACAATTTACAAACCCCTTGAACCCCAACCAGCTGGAAGAACAAGAATCTATAAATGCCAATCAACAAGAAAACCAAGCTGCCCACAACCCCCCAAGACCAACAACAATCCCTACCACCCAATCACTAACCCCAATAATCGACCCTCCCACCCTGTGCAGAATACAGAGGTTCAAACCTTTCCCACCTATGAAATTCAACTAACATCGGGAAAAGTTAGAACCAATCAAACTCAAGTAGTAATTCAGGAATAAAATGATAATCATTCTAAGGAAGAAAACACTCAAACCACCCCCACAGAAGAAGATACCTCCCCTCCTATACCAATCACCTCTCAGTTTGTACAAGTACCCCAACAAGTTAATCTCCAACCCTAAAGACTACATATAGTGAAGAACTCCGACCTAATCTCTTGCAATGTAGATATAGAAAATGAATTACTTAAATGTATGTACAAAATACCTCTCAAGCATAAGCCATTAAGGATATCCCCATATAAACCAAAATCATAAGGGATCTTTGCATTAAGAAACTAAGAAGGAAGAAGAAGGAACCTCCCCCTTGTTCAGGTAGTGGGACAATTATCCTCAATTTATTTCTTAAATTCCATACAAATATAATGACCCCGGAAACCCAGTAGTCACTGTTGAAATTACTTGTATTTCTCTTACCAAACACACCTATTGATTTAAAAATACCATCGTAATGCCTTTGGACACTATTCAAAAGATCCAACTGTCCGCTAAGACCAACCCAAACCATGATAGAGTTGGCAAACAAGTCAGTCATTAGCCCTACAAAAAGTCTAGATGATGTCACAGCCACTCTAGCTTCTTGGGAATATCCATTAGACTTTTTAGTCATCTATTCTAAATCATCCTCCAAACCAGACACCATATGTGGTTCTTGGTCAGCCTCTGTCACAAATACAGCAGAGTGCCTTATCAGTTGTCAGTCTAGTGAGATGTCTATATCCAATGGCACACATAGCCAAAACTTGTTCTTCTTCTCCCTCTCCCGCCCAACCGGCATAGGAAATACTTGTTTGGTTAGAAAACCCCTATGGAGAGGAAGATTGTAACAAACCCCTTTTAACACTTGAACAAGTAAGAGTAATGAAAGAACAATCGGATGAACAAGTAATCAAACTTGAAGAGCATTGTAGCTATCGTTTACGAAAAGATTTTGGGTTAACCGGTGCGAGTTTCTTTCCTCAGACCATCTTTGAAGTCATCATACATAGGACAATTTTGGAGCGTTTCCAGGTCAGTTTTGTCATTTATTTGTTTAGTATATTTATTAGTAGTTTAATAAATATATGTAGTTAGAATTAGTATGTTAGTTGTTTATTTTAGTTAGTTTTAATTTTATTTCTTGTTCATAAAATTATAAAATCATCAAAAAATATCTTTCTCAGTCTTAGGGCGGAATGCAAACCACTTTTCGTGTTTTATTTAAATCTGAGAATTGTAGATATTGTACATTTCTAGAATAAGTTATGTATATGTTAGTAGATAGTAAGTTAATTAGTTAGAGTTAGCATAGTAGTAGTTAGTAGATTGTACATAGAATAGTTAGATTAGTTTAGTTTGCCTAACATTTAGTTTTAGTTTAGTTTGTTTACAGTTAGTTTTAGCTAGATTAGTTTATTATTTTGTTTTTAGTTAGATTAGTTTAGATTAGATTTCTTTTGTTTTCTTAGGACCTTATATAGGCTAACGGAGCCGCTAAAACCGCCAGGGTGGATCATCCTAAACGGGTTGGGTTGTGACAACCCCGGACCGGTTCCTAATTTCCTCTCATTGACTGACGGCTTCCATTTTCGCCCACAACAAATGGTGCTAGAAGGAAGGCCTGAACTTAATTAATGGCACTAGGTGGTCGCAAGACCTCCTCCTCCCCCTAATCGCCACCTATAGTGACTAGAAGCCGCTCACACGATAATATTCCCCTTAAAATGTCAACCACGCAACCAACGATCCAATATCACAGCTTGAGCCAGCAACCCCTAATCCTATTGCAGTGGTGATATACAAGAGATTGCTCGTCAATATCTCATAAGAACAAACAGTCCCTTTGCCCATTTTGAGGGTAACCAAACCGCTCGTGGTCAATCCCTTTGGACTTCTCTGATATCGAACAATTAGGTGACACTAACCACCGCGGAACTTCTACAGAGCTGCAACCTAACCTAAATCCTACTGCAGGAAGATCTGGGATACCTCCTTCACCTCCTCCATCATCTCCTTCCTCTTCTGGAGGAGATTCCTCTGACGAAGGCAATTCACCTTCTCAGCCTTCCACACCCACTACCCCAATGGCAAATCAGAACAACCCTACTAGACCCTGGCTTGATTAGGATGTCGTAGCTGTACCTGGAGCTCAACACCCTCTACCTAAACACCCAGAGAAATGGCTCCCCAAGTTTGATCCTGATTCAAAACAGATTGCTGAAGATCACATTAAAAAGTTTATGTTAGCCATTAGACTCCGCAATGTCGAGCATGAAAACGTTGTCTGTAGGTTGTTCCCTTATACTTTTGAGGGTAATGCATCCACATGGTACTTTTCCCAGCAGCCCCATACCATCGTGTCTTGGGAAAAGTTTGAGTCATTCTTTTTGGAAAAGTTCGGAGACAGTAAGCCTCCGAAATTCCTAGTCATGGACCTTTCTAGCTTAAAAATGAACCCAAAAGAAAAAGTTAAAGATTTTAATCAAAGATTTTTAACACTCAAAAACCGAATCCCTGTATATTCCATGCCTATTGAGAGTCTTATAATAGTTTACTACACTAAATCTTTGCACCAGAGTATAGCTATTTGGGTTAAACGATCTAAGAAAGCCACATTGCTAGAAGCCTTCGAGGAGGCCAGCCAGATTGAAAAAGACATACTCAGTCTTAAGGACTCTACCATCAACGAAACTGAGACTAGTTCTTCTTCCAAAAAGAAGATTGAAATTCTCCCCAGACCTACTCAAAGTGAAACACAACCTGAAAACTCTGATTTGGAAAACTTAACCAAAATTGTTCAAAAACTGTCAAATCAAGTTATAGACTTAAAAAGGTCGATCGAAGAAGCTTCCCCGAGCAAAGGACCCTACAAACCTCCTTTCCGAAAGCCTTTTCCCACCAACTGACCTAACCCAACCACCGAAGGCCTAAATCTAGAAAGCTTGCAATGTGCTCTTCAAACAATTCTAGAAGCCCAAGATAACTTGATGCCTCCTGAGATCCCTGAGGAGGTAGTTGAACAAGAGACAGTCCAAGAAGAAGAGTCTTCTCCAAACATTTTTGGACACTTCTCGGATAGCATCTTTCAAGCTAACTTCGAGATAGTTCATCCTTATAACACTAGGAGTAAGACCGCAAACAAACCTTCTACCGAAAATGCCACAACTCCACCTCCAAAGCAATCTAAATCAGCAGAGACTAAACAGAATAATGTCAGCCCCAACTTAGATTATGATGTTGTTGAATATCTTAAAAAATTAAGGGCTAACATTTCTATTTATGAGTTGTTGAAGTTTCCATTTTTGTTACAAAAAATGTTGCAAAATATTTCTGAGAATGGAAAAAATGGTAATTCTAATGGTAACAAGGTTGTGCAAAACAAAGTCCCCCAGAAGACTTCCACTAAAAATAATCATGATCCTCAAGATAAAGGAAGTATTCCTGTAAGTAATGTAAATAATGTAAATAGTGTAGATAAAGTAGCTTTAGAAACCACGAGTAAAAAGCCACAAGCTACTACTCTTAGCACTCACAAGAATGTACCTCCTTTCTTGTTAACTTTCGAGATTTTTAATAGAAATGTGCACAATTGTATGGTGGACTCAAGGGCGTCATCCAATGTGATGCCTTGGTCTGTTTGCGAGAAGATTAATGCTGAAGTAGAACCGTTGACTTTAAAAATCATACAACTTGATCGGACCAATGTGAAATTTATAGGTGAACTAAAGAATGTGCTTATCAGATTATCATCTAACCCCAATGTTCATCAAATTATTGATATAATTGTCGTGGATATTCCAGAAGTGTATGGTCTATTTTTAAGAAGGGACTGGTCGGAGCAGCTACATGGTTACTTCGCGACAGATTGGTCTCACTTATGGCTTCCATAGAATGGCAAGCCCAACAAGATCAGGGTGAATCGTGAACGCTACCTTAAGTTCATGGTCACAGATTTGAACGATCTTAACAAACCATTCACACCTTCTATTGATTCACCTGAAGTACAAGGGATGGACACCTTCTTCGACAACTTCATGGCCGAGGTTTCGCCTATCATTAATCCAGAACAATAGTCCGATATTGCAGCATGCGCACAACCAACAGCTTCTATACAACGGTCCCATGTACCCGATACAAATCAAATTTGGTCTCTGTATTTCGACGGGTCTAAGTCTAAAGAAGGAGCTGGGGCAGGCTACATCATTATCGATCTGGCAGGTAACAAGACGATGATTGCATGTAGACTAGAATTTGAATGTACTAATAATACTGCAGAATATGAGGCTTTGCTGCAAGGTCTCAGGAAAGCTCTGGATATGAACATTCAAAACCTGGTTGTATTTGGCGACTCTGAAATAGTGGTTAGACAGGTAAGAGATTCTATCCACTATCTCTCTCCGCATCTTAAGAGCTACCAGTCTGAGGTATGGAGTTTAATGAATAAATTTTTTGCTTTCAATATAAATTCCATTCTTAGATTAAACAACTTTGAAGCAGATCTATTAGCTAATGTAGCTTCTAAACTTCTTCCTGCAAAAGTCTTGTCTCCAGACGCATTCTCCGTTGAGCTATTGTTTCGACCATATGTTCCTGACAATATCACGAACTGGAGAGTATTTGACGACGATCAGCAGATTATCAACTTTTTTGCACATGGAAAAAACCTTTCAAGGCGCGGAGATAGATGAACGCACGCACGAAAATTTGCACGATTTTAAGGTAATACCTAATCCGAAAACTCCTGAAAATCTATCGGATATGGTAAACTCGATCCCAAAATCTGTAGTCATATTAGAGAAGTTTTATGATTTTGAAGATAAATTTAAAAAGATGGTCAACTGTAAAACCAATAGTTCCTCATTGTCTTATGAAAAAGTAAACCTAGGAACTAATGAAAATCCTCAGTGCATTAACCTAGGCTTGGGATGTTCTTGACAAGAAAAAGTTGCATTTGTTAGATTATTTAAAGAATTTAAGGATGTCTTTGCATGGACGTATGATGACCTTAAAACTTTCGATCCTAATATCATACAGCATGTCATCCCGATGAAGCCCCAAACCTTACCTTTCCAACAAAAACTGAGGAAAATGCACCCCAAACTCGAACCGACCGTTCAAAAAGAATTGAATAAGCTCCTTAATGCTAAAATAATTTTTCCTATTAGGCACACTCAGTGGGTTTCCAACCTTGTCCCAGTCCAGAAGAAGAATGGGGAAATTCGACTTTGCGTCGATTTCTGGAACCTTAATAGGGCGTCTAACAAAGATAACTATCCTGTCCCACCTATGGAACAGATCCTTCAACAGGTGTCTGGTTCCGAGAGGCTATCCTTACTAGATGGTTTCTCTGGATACAACTAAGTCCTGATGTCTCCGCCAGACCAACTAAAAACTACCTTCTGTACCTCGTGGGGCACTTCTGCTTATCGCAAAATGCCTTTTGGATTAATTAATGCCAGTGCCACTTTTCAGAGAGCAATGGACATTTCTTTCCGAGGCTTAATTAATCATTCCATAGTAGTTTACTTAGATGACGTGACAGTATTTTCTAAAAACAAAAACGATCATCTAGCTCACTTACGAGCCGTCCTACTGCGATGTCGTAAGTACGGCTTCTCCCTCAATCCTAAAAAGTCCATCTTTGCAGTAGAATAGGGTAAACTCCTAGGATTCATTGTGTCTAGCGAAGGAATGATTATTGACCCTGAGAGGACTCAAGTCATCGCAAAACTTCCCCCTCCTACATCCAAAAAATCCATGCAGTCTTTCTTAGGCCAGATTAACTTCGTGAGAAGATTTGTCCCCAGTTTCTCCGAAATGGTCAGGCCTTTACAGAATTTGATTAAGAAAGACACCTAATATCACTAGGGACCCCTAGAAAATCAAGCTTTTAATGCAATAAAGAAGGCCATAATAGACGCTCCGTCTCTCATGAGCCCAGATTTTTCTCAAGACTTTACACTCTACACTTTTGCTGTTGATCGTTCCTATGCCGCCGTCCTAACCCAAAAGAATGCCTAGAACAACGAAGTACCCATCGCCTTTATGAGCTCCTCTTTCAAAGGCGCTGAACATAATTACCCAGCGGTTGATCGGCAAGCCTACACTGTCTTCAAAGCAGTTAAGCATTTCTGGTCCTATCTTTTGAAGTCAAGGACGAAAGTCATTGTCCCCTACCTAGCCGTAAGGAACTTGTTAGTGCAGAAGGAACTAGGAGAAAAGAGAGCCAACTGGGTCACTTCTCTGCAAGAGTATGACTTGGAAATCACCCCAGCTCAGATTGTGAGAGGCCAAGGGTTATGTAAGTTAGTTG
>SNQJ01S0199006.1:0-16960 GCA_010110895.2 Picea sitchensis
CACTTTGTAATTGTCCGATGACCAATCCACAAAAGGGGATTTGGTCCTTATACAATTACCGACATGATTAATCCTCAATGGGGATTTAATCCAATAACAAAATAATAATAATGACATGATTAATCCACAATGGGGATTTAATCCAATAATAAAATAATAATAAGAATGCTCTTCGCAGTTACATTATTTCAACATACCTTTCGCGTGGACGATTCTCCAACCCTTAATGTTGTCAATGCCAATGCATAGTCCCTACAGCCACAGTGTGATGAGTGTCAATCTTGGATAGACAGGTATTATACTGATGTGCCTCTGCTACAATCACGACTTAAATCTTTAAAAGACCAAGTGGATTTGTTGACAAACGAGAACAATAGACTCCAATCCATAACTCAAGCAAAGGAGAAACGCCTAAAAATTACAGGTCGTGTCATTTCCAAGAATGTAGAGGCAGCAACAACAATCGTAAAATCCAAGATTGCTTGATATGTTTTAATTCCATGATTTGAGGTATGATCTTTTTAAATTTTAGCATGATTTTGTCACTCTCAAAGTTAGGATATACGATTTGATTGAATATATTATCTTTCTTATAAAGATTAGTTTGTTGAATAAAATATGATTGCAGTCGCTATTATAACTAGCTACAAAATCGTAAGATTTTGTAGCCAGTTAGAAAAATTCGAATTGCTTGATTTGACAATTGAAAACATATCTAAAATCTTCCCATTTTCATTTGTTTTCAAGAACCCATAATTTCCAAGGAGATATGAGGCACTGTTGAGATCTCCCAGCCATATCAACTTTGTGTTTTTAGTAAATAGATTAGGCTATTGGTATTTTTATTCAGTGAAATCAGGGTGGTTGCATCCCCCATATTTTTGAAACAAAATTGATCTTATCAACAGGAAACACTTGTGTTTCCTGAAACCTATATAATCATGTTATTTTGTAAACATTGGATCATCTTAGCCTGGGGCAAGACTATGGATTTTTCATTTACAGACTTGAATGGAATATAATACTCGTCACAGCTTTAGCTTTTTCGTATTGTGGTTTTATTCAAGTCATGTTTATTTCAATTTGTAAATAGATTATGATTTCTTTCGCTGTCATGGTTTACTACAAGCTGGTATGATAAAAGTTTATATATTATCCATGTTTCATGTTCCAGATTTAATACACAGTAATCATTCGTTCAAACTTGAATTAAGAGATTTATCTTTATCTTTGATTGAACGTTTATACACAAGTTCTCACAGCAAGATTTATCTTAATGTGGTTGCTTGTAAAATTACAAGATTGCTGTGATCGTATCTCTTATATGTTCTATCATTCGAATTCCATCATTACTGCTTCACATTTATTAGAAGCAATTTCAGGATCTGCTGCAGGTTTACCTCGTCAGACAAGGTGACTGGATGCTACACATTGAACATATATTAGATGTGACAATAGGTCAGCCTGCTATTTGATTTCATTAGCATAATAAATATAGAAGTTCCCTGTAGTTAAAACACTTTTTATCATCTGTTATTTCTTTTGTTTAATCAGACAGTTTGATATTCGATTTCTTTTATATAAACATTATAAGAAAACAAATCATAAAGATTAGATAATAGCTTTACTGTTGTTTACAAAATCAATTTACATTCGATTTTCACGGATTTAGATTAAAATTCATATTTTGTGCATATTATATATATTAGAAATAGAATTATTTGTATATATTGTGCATATGATAAGTAGAGTTATTTTGTAAGTACTAATTAGTTAAATCACAGATATATATTAGATGTATGTATATTTATTAGCGATTGTTATTTATTAGATCATTGTTTTTCCTTTAGTTATTTTTCACTCTCTTTAGGACTTAGATTGGACAACGGAGCCGCCAAACCCGTCGGAGTGAATTAATCCAAACGGCTTGGGTTAATTGGACAACCCTGGACCGGATTCACTCCTCCAGTTGACGAGCGGTCAATTTCGCCCGTCAACAAATGGAACTAGAAGGAGGGCCTGAAAACTATTAATGGCACGAGGAGGTCGTAAGATTCCTCCCCCACCTACCCGCTCTCCTATAGTAACTAGAAGTTGTTTAGATGACAACATTGTCTCTCAAACAACAACCACAACAAACGACGATCTATGGATCATGGTTGAACTAGTAACTCCAAATCCTTTGTGTGGTGACATATAAGAGATTGTTCGTCAATCCCTCATAAGAACGCACAGTGCCTTAGCCCGTATAAGACAACCAAACCGACCTTTGAATCAACCATTAGAATTCTATGATATCAGAGAACAACTTGGAGGTACTGACCTTACCTTAAACCCTACAGATCCAATCCTCACTCCTGTAGCAGGAGGATCTGGTATTTCACCATCACCACCTCCTTCATCTCCTTCTTCTTCTAGAGAAGAATCCTCTGATGAAGGTAGTTCCTCATCCCAGCCTTCGACACCACCCACACCTATGGCCAATCCGAACAATCTCGCTAGACCATGTCTTGACCAAGATGCAGTGGCCATACCTGGGCCTTAGCATCCTTTACCCAAACACCTGGAGAAATGGCTCCCTAAATTCAACCCGAACTCCAAACAGATCGCTGAAGATCACATCAAAAAGTTTATGCTAGCCATTAGACTCTGTAGTGTTGAGCATGAAGACGTAGTCTGTAGATTGTTTCCCTACACCTTTGAAGGCAATGCCTCTACCTGGTACTTTGCCCAACAGCCCCACACCATCATGTCATGGGAGAAATTTGAATCCTGTTTCCTTGAGAAGTTCGGAGATGACAAGTCTCCTGAAGTTCTAGTCATGAAGCTTTCTAGTCTAAAAATGAACCCCAAAGAAAATATCAAAGACTTTAATCAAAGGTTCTTGACACTAAAGAATCGAATCCCCACAAATTCGATGCCTACCGAAAATCTTATTGTCGCATACTACACGAAATCATTACATCAAAACATAGCCATTTGGGTAAAGAGATCTAAGAAAGCCATGCTGTTAGAAGCCTTCGAAGAGGCCAATCAGATCGAGAAAGACATTCTCAGTTTAAAAGACACTACTAGCAATGAGATAGAGACTAGTTCATCTTCCAAAAAGAAAATCGAAATCCTTCCTAGACCTTCCCAAAACAAAGCTCAACCTGAGAGTTCGGATTTAGAAAACTTACAAAAAGTCGTTCAGAAATTGTCCAATCAAGTTATAGATTTGAAAAGGTCGGCTGAAGAAGCTTCTTCGAGCAAAGGGCCCTACAAACCCCCTTTTAGGAAGTCTTTTCCTACCAACCGACCTAATTCAAATACTGAAGACCTAAATCTAGAAATCCTGCAATTTGCTATTCAAACGATCTTAGAAGCACACGATAACTTGATTCATCCCGAGATTCCTGAAGAAGTAACTAAACAAGAGACGGTAGAAGAAGATGAATCCTCTCTGAATATTTTCGGACATTTTTCGGATAGCATTTTTCAAGCTAATTTCGAAACAGTGCATCCTTATAATACTAGGAGTAAGACAACAAATAAACCTTCTTCTCAAATTACGACGACTTTGCCTCAAAAACAGTCTAAATCAACTGAGACTAAACAGAATTCAGTAAACCCGGGTTTAGATTATGATTTAATTGAAGATCTAAAAAAGCTTAGGGCTAATATTTCTGTTTACGAATTATTAAATTCCCTTTTCTTCTACAAAAAATGCTGCAGAATATTGCAGAGAACAACAAAAATAACAATCCGAGCAGTAACAAAGGTGTTCAAAACAGCCCCAAAATTCCTCAGAAGGCCTCCACCAAAACTATATCTGAGCCTCATGATAAAGGAGACCTTCCTATAAATAATGTAACAAATGTAGATAAACCAGTTTCAGAGGCTGCGAGTAAAAAACAACAAACTTCCACCGTTAATACTCGCAGAAATGTCCCTCCATTTTTGTTGACTTTTGAAATTTTCAATAGGAATGTACATAATTGTATGATAGATTCAAATGCGTCATCTAACGTAATGCCTTGGTTTGTCTGTCAAAATATTAATGCCGAAGTTCAACCATCCAGCTTGAAAATTATCCATCTTGATCGAACTAGTGTTAAAGTGATAGGCGAATTAAGAAATGTGCTTATAAGATTGTCGTATAATCCCAAAGTTCATCAAGTGATTGATATTATTGTTGTATATATCCCATAAGTTTATGGTTTGTTTTTAAGTAGAGACTGGTCATAACAATTACATGGCTATTTTGCGACGGATTGGTCTCACTTGTGGCTACCCGAGAATGGAAAACCCAACAGAATCAAGGTAAATCGTGAACGTTATTTGAAGTTCACGGTGACTGATTTAAATGATCCCAATGAACCATTCACTCCTTCTGCCAATTCGCCTGAAATATAGGGGATGGATACTTTTTTCAGCAATTTCATGGCCGAAACTTCCACCATCACTGATCCGGAGCAGCAATATGAAGTTATGACATGCACGCAGTCAACAACCTTCTCTCAGTGGTCACATGCACCTGACAAAAATCAAATAGTCTCTTTACTTTGATGGGTCAAAATCTAAGGAAGGAGCTGGTGCAGGTTGCGTGCTCATCGATCCGGCAAGTAACAAGACTCTGATTGCTTGCCGCTTAGAATTCGAATGTACAAACACTACAACCGAATATGAGGCACTACTGCAAGGCCTCAGAAAAGTATTAGATCTGAACATTCAAAATTTGATTGTCTTTGGTGATTCGAAAATCATGGTTAGACAGGTAAAAAATTCTATCCACTGTTTATCTCTGCACCTTAAAAGCTATCAAACTGAGGTATGGAATTTGATGAACAAATTTTTTGCATTTAACATAAATTCTATTCCTAGATTGAATCATTCGGAAGATGATTTGTTAGCTAACGTCGCTTCAAAACTTTTTCCTGCAGAAGGCTTATCTCCGAATGCATTTTCCGTCGAACTGTTGTTCAGACTGTCCGTCCCAGACAACATCACGAATTGGAGAGTCTTCGATGATGATCAATAGATTATAAGTTTTCTGCATATGGAAGAAACCTTCCAGGGTGCGGTGATCGACGAAGGTACCCATGACGAAAATCTTCGTGACTTTACGGTAATACCAAATCCGAGATCTCTAGAATCTTCATCAGACATGGTAAACTCTATCTCGAAATCTGTGGTTAGATTAGAAAATTTTTATGATCTTTACGACAAGTTCAGAAAATCTGTGAACTGTAAAACGAATAGTTCCTCGTCGATGCATGAAAAGTAAATTTGGGAACTAAAGACAATCCACAGTGCATTAATTTAGGGTTGGGGTGTTCTGAGCAAGAAAAAGTAGCATTTATTAAGTTGTTTAAGGAATTCAAAGACGTTTTTGCTTGGACGTACGACAACCTAAAAACCTTTGATCCTAACATCATACAACACGTTATTCCCATGAAACCCCAAACCCAACCTTTTCAACAAAAGTTGAGGAAAATGCACCCAAAACTCAAACCAACGATCAAGAAGGAATTAAACAAACTCCTGAACGCTAAGATAATTTTCCCAGTTACGCACACACAATGGGTCTCTAATCTTGTCTCTGTCAGAAAGAAGAGTGGTGAAATCCGACTATGTGTCGATTTCCAAAATCTTAACCGAACGTATGATAAAGACAACTACCCTATTCCTCCCATGGAACAGATCCTTCAACAGGTATCTGGTTCTGAAAGATTATCCTTGCTAGATGGTTTTTCAGGGTATAACCAAGTCCTTATGTCTCCCTCAGACCAACTCAAAACCACCTTCCGCACTCCATGGGGCACCTACGCTTATAGAACCTTTGGACTCATAAACACCGGTGCCACTTTTCAGAGAGCGATGGATATCGCTTTTCACGGCTTAATCAATCAATCTGTAGTAGTTTACTTAGATGACATCACTCTCTTCTCAAAAAATAAAGAAGATCATCTAGCTCATTTAAGATCCATTCTACAACGATGTCGTAAGTACGACATTTCTTTAAATCCTAAAAAATCTATCTTCGCAGTAGAACAAGGTAAGTTCCTCGGATTCATTGTATCAAGCGAAGGGATAACTATCGACCCTGAAAGAACTCAAGTCATTTTTAAACTGCCCCCTCCCTCGTCAAAAAAGTCCATGCAATCTTTCTTAGGTCAGATAAACTTTGTTAGGAGATTCGTCCCCAGCTTTTTAGAAATGGTGAGACCATTACAAAACTTAATAAAAAAGGATGTACAGTACCATCGAGGACCTTTAGAAAGCCAGGCTTTTGATTCAATAAAAAAGGCCATAATAGATGCTCCTTCTCTAATGAGCCCCGACTTTTCGCAAGACTTCACCCTCTACACATTTGCCTCCGACCGATCCTACGCTTCCATCCTAACTCAAAAGAACACTGAAAACAACGAGGTCCCAATCGCCTTTATGAGTTCAGCCTTCAAGGGGGCAGAAATTATTTACCCAGTAGTAGATCAACAAGCCTATGCTGTTTTCAAAGAAGTAAAACACTTTCGATCTTATCTGTTGAAATCTAGGATGAAAATCATTGTCCCTTACCCGACTGTCAAAAATTTGTTAGTACAGAAAGAACTAGGCGAAAAAAGGGAAAACTGGGTCACATCCTTACTAGAATATGACATAGAAATCACCCCAGCACAAATTGTAAGAGGCCAAGGTGGTCACTGATTCTGCTGTAGGACAACAAGAGAAAAATGATATGTTAAATCCAGGACAACACTATCAAAATCAAATCTGTTGTGCGCAAAACCCTGTTAGTCCTTGGTAAGATGACATAAAATTTTGTCTTATACACGGATCAGCTCCCTATCACCTTGATCCCACAAAAAAGAGAGAACTAAGATTAAAATCTGCTTCTTTTCAGCTGATTAATGGTATTTTGTTTCATCAAAATTTTGATGGAGTACTAATGCGCTGTCTTGAGAAAGATGAAGCAGAAAAAGTCTTATTGGAATTTCATGCAGGAGAAGCTGGTGGGAATTTTGGTGGAGACACCACTACCCATAAAGTATTGAGAGCAGGTTATTACTGGCCTACCCTTTTTAAAGACGCTCATGCTTTATGTCGCAAGTGTGTGATTTGTCAAAAAACATCTAGACGGATACAGAAACCAGCTTTCCCTCTGCAACCAGTTTCGGTAGAATCCCCTTTTCAGCAGTGGGGTCTGGATATTATAGGCCCAATCAATCCGCCATCCTCGCAGAAGCATAAATATATCATAACAACCACATATTACTTCATGAGGTGGTCCGAGGCTGCCCCATTAAAAGTTGTAAACACCAGCCAGGTAATATCCTTCTTGAATTCAAATATTATTACTTGTTTCGATATCCCTGAATGCCTAGTATTTGATAATGCTTCTTATTTTTCGTCTCTTGAAATGAGTGATTTCTCTCTAGAGAAAGGAATTAAATTAAAGTACTCTGCTAGCTATTACCCCCAAGGCAACAGTTTGGCAGAATCAACTAATAAAAACTTGATCAAAATTATCAAGAGAACGGTCTCCAAAAACCATAAAAATTGGCATAACGCATTGTTAAACGCAATCTGGGCTGATAGAGTAACTCCTAAAACTGTTGTGGGTAACTCACCTTTCTTTCTCGTTTACGACAGGGAGGCAATTCTTCCACCACATGTCCTTCTTCCATCTTTGCAGTTATCACAGAAAGTACAGGAAGAAGACTGTCCCCCTTTGGAGAGTCAAATTAATGCTTTGTTAAAATTAGAAGAAGTGAGGGCTCAAGCAAAACGGAAATTGGATCAACATCAACTCATTGTTAAAAAATAGTTTGATTCCAATTCTGCCTCTGACAGAAATTTTGAGGTAGGTGACCTTGTCCTAAAATGGGACAAACCTCATGAGGGAAAATGAGAGCATACTAAGTTTCAGAACTTGTGGTTGGGACCATTTTTAATTGTTGAGAAATTGGGCCCCAGTTCCTTTCGATTACAGAACTTAGAGGGACAACCAGACATCTTTCCGGTGAATGGCCAAGCTCTAAAAAGGTACTTTGCCTAATCATGCTCCCATGCACACTGTGTAAATATTTTTTGTTTTGTTTGTTGTTTGTTTTTCTTTGCTGGTTTGTTTTGATTTTTTCTTTATGCTTATCGATCTTTCTTTTTGAAACACACATGCCTGCATCATGGGCTAGCTCAGATGAAGAGAACATAAAAATTTCCCCTCCAAAATAACTGTTGAAAGTTGTTTAAACATCAATTGTGGTATTTCTCTAAGTTTGCAGCCATGTTGAAGATAATTTGTTGTTTGAAAAACGTTTATTGATTTCAATCTGCAACTGAAGGTATTCACAATCATCCATAAAAATTCTTTTTACGCTGTCCTTGTTCCTTAAGAGAACAACTTGTTGACGGGCGAAAATGACCGTCCGTCAACTGGGAGAGTGGAACCGGTCCGGGGTTGTCTAATAACCCAAGCCGTTTGGAATGAACCACCCTGATGAGTTTAACGGCTCCGTTGGCCGCTCTAAGGTCTTCTATGAAAACCAAAGAGAACTGATCTGAGCTAAGAAATCTAACTAAACTAAATAAAACAAACTAACTATAACTAAATACAAGAAACTAACTAAAATAAAGGAAACTAGAAACTAATAAAACAAACTAAACTAACTACGCTAATCTAACTACTACTAACTAATATATATACAAGATACTAACTATGATTATAATAACTCAAATCAACTACCTAATTACAGTTACAATATTATTTCTTATTCACAAATGTACATTATAAACAAAACTACAGATTTAAATAAAACCTGCAAAAACTCATGTGTTCGCTGCCTTAGGACAGCCAAGAATAACTCTTTTGATTTTTGTGTTTTATGAAAAGAAATAAAAGTTACTGAAATAAAACGATCTAATATAAATCTAATTAAACTTCTATCTAAATTAAACTAAATAAAAACATGAACTAAATCTAATTGACCTGGAAACGCTCCAAATCTGCCCTGTGTATGAGGACTTCTTAAGCTGGTTGGAGGAAGAAATTCACACCATTTAGCCAAAAATCTTCTCGCAAAGGATCAGCTGTACTGCTTCTTGAAGTATGTTACAGGACAAACAAGACATAAAGGAAAATCATAACAGTTTTCTGATTACAAACTCCTGCAAAAGGGAAACCTATTGTGCAGCAAGCTTATATATAACAATTCAATTTATGAAGAAGACAAAGCTATCATTCACAAACAGAACCAATAACTGCTATGTATTTTATATATTTGGAAGCAACAAGATATGTATAACAATAAAGAAATTATATCATTATGAATTTGATTTAGACAACAAAGTGATACTAAACCATAAACAATGATGATATACAAAACATGGAACAAAGTGTCGATATGTTGAAAAGCAAAAGCTATGACAAAACATCAATTCTGCTCCAGTTTGAATCAAAATTACATATCCTTGTTCTCCCACAACTGAGGATGATAGATTATTACAAAACCATAGGTTTATATAGGTTCATCACAAGGTAAAGCATCCTTGTGAATAATAGCAAATAGTTTTACACAATCTGGGAATAATCCCAAAATCCCTTAAACTAAGTAACTAAAATGCAAATGAAATCTTTAAGATATCTTCCAACTGCTCCTCATGTCCATTACCAATTCGAATTTGCCTGTATTAGACACAAAGATCAAGTTAGAGGAGTATTTTATTAAGAAAATAATAAAGAAAAATGACTCTATAGACTCAACTACAGAATCACCCGATTCTGTAGCTGGTCTAGAATAGTAAACAAGACCAGATCAAATCAAATCATATCGAATCCAATCATCTTTTAATAATCAAATGTTTTAATAAAAGTAATCCTTTAAATCAAACCAAATCCAATAGGATATAATCGGGACAGAGTATGAATACTCTGTTTTTCCAATAAACACAAAACCGAATCGAATCATAACAAGAATGCTTCATGAATGCCATCAATGGTAAGCCATACCGTATGGAATGCAAACAATGATTATCGATTAGCATATTGTTCAATCTTTGCCAATATAGAAAACTGTAACATTTTTATGCATAACCGTATCCATAGAATCCAACCATAGATCTCGTTTGCTGAGCTTCAAACAGTTCACAGGTATAATCGTATAAACCAATTATAGCAGATTGATATCAATCAATTAAAAGCACAATATGAAATAGCATCATTCGTATCAGAATATCAACTCAAAAGATTTTGTGATTGATCACCACACAGTCAACAGACATGCGCGATAAAATCGACATGATTCATAAATCCATACGGATCTTTACTAAATCAATTATAGAAGTGAAATCGAAATTTTGAACAGAATCCAATTTTAAGCAGTAATGAGATTCAAATGAGTCGCAATCAGTTATGCATCGACAGAGAATTATTCCATTTGGTTCAAACGACACAAATAGCTAACTAATTCAAACTAATTCAAATCATACCATTGAAAATTGCATTACTAGGAGCAGTCTATTTTTAAAATATAACAAATTGTATTATTAACAGGGCATCGAACTAAAGTTGGACAATCATATCTATTCGATGATCCATTAAATCAAAATCAAATCCAATCGGATCTTAAACCATAACAAAATCATTCATCAAAACCAAAATCATACGCAGTGAAGCATGCTTATGTAACAGAGCAGGGTGACATATAAATGATCGAGAATTATACCATCATAGGTGTTGAGACTATGTCAATCTTGAATTGACAATAGCTGTAGCAGACTCGACATTTTTGAACAGGATTGTCCCAGTAGTTCGTTGTTTCTTGTCGTTGGGTTGCATCGTTACATTCTGACCAGTGAGCTTTGCCACTTGGTTTTCCAAATCGCGAATTTCGGATTGCAATCTTGGGACATCCAAATAGTATCTCTCTAACCACAGTCCACACTGATCGCATGGTGGTGTAACAGCCTGAACAGCAGGGGGTTTTGATGATTCCCCGAGGGTTTTACGAGGTGGTTTAATACCATGAAATTCAGGGTCATCCCGTAGACAAGGAGGTAAGTTCTTAACAAAATCGTAAGGAGTTTTGTCACACAAACCCTCGGAGTAAGGACACTCCTCGGCGAAAAATCGTTCCACTTCAGAATCTGAGTCTTCGCTGACCTCGATAGGCTCTAATTGCACAGGGGGCTTGGGTTTATTCCTTGTCATGCGAGAGATCAGCCTTGCGTTCTTCTTGCCTCTAGTATTAGCACCAGTCTTTGCTCTAATCTTTTGGGTTGTAGGCTTAGCAACTTCGGTCTGCTTAGTCATAGCCATAGGTGAATTAAAAGGTGAGTCGGGTTTAGGTTTGGGTAGCAGAACATTATAAGGCACAGGGGTAGGTTTGTTCTCGACAACCATAGGCTTATCCACCTGTGGAGGATGCGATTCTTCAAAACCGTTGCGGCTGAGAAAATCATGCCAGGAATCACAACGTAACCCCAATTCATAAACAAAAATCATCTTAATTAACCCAACATGGAAAAGGCTAGTGTCAGCATGGCTACGCTTATACCTTTTAGCCATTTTGAACAGACTTCGGTGCAGATAGTGAGGCATACTAAGGCCGAAACCCATAAAAATCATTAATAAGCGTAGGTGAAATAGGAAAACGAACCCATACCTGCCTTCACAAGTAACAAATTGCTTGATAATCATCAAGAGATCATACCAGCGAGGTTTCAACATCTTTGCAGGTAAGCCTCGGTCGCATGAATTCACTGTGCGAGATTGAAACAGTAATGTCCACGGGACATCGTTAACCTTATAGATTTTCGACCATTTTTGTCCCTCGACAGGCAGGCCAGTTGCAGAGCTGAGGGATTGTTCAGTGACTTCAAGCTGGACATCTCCAACTTTGGCTCTGTAGCCATCGAACGATAATGCAAACTGCCGAGACACAGTGATGTCGTAACCATCAAATTTCCTTATGAAGGCAAGCCACCCGAATTCTTCGAGGTCTCTATACGCGCCATCAAATGTTAACAGCACTTGGCTGCCGTTGGGTTTGGCCCTTACAACAGGAGCCATAACCTCTGTACATGGTAGGGTTCAAACTGAATGAAACAATGCACCGAGTTGAAAAACGATAGGTTTGATGGCTTCAAAGCTCGAATAGACTGGAATTAACTGCATGCATGCGAAGGTGGTGGGATTACCACCTCCACGCACCGTATTAATTGACTGAGTACAGTGTTATCAAAACATGATCATTTATACCATGCGTATTGGCCAACAAATAGGTGTGTAATCATATTAACGTGCCAGTCAAACGGAGCAGAACCAATACCATGTGTTATGCTCATGCCAAGTGTACAACTCGATCTACCACCACATCCATCATGTATCGTGTCAATGAATCGTTCAACACCAAGGTTTAAAAATAATCAATGCCAATACATGATTTGGAACTATGAATCATTCAACGTATTATCAACTTACCAAATGATATACCAAGCACTAATTTGTAAGGTCCAATATGATTAATCTATGCGCCTTCAAACCATTGTTATTTCTTGACTTGACTTCATAAACTTACCAATGTATTTGTTGCACATTGAAGTGTTTGTATTCCAAAGTCTTGAGACCACTATGATTCAAAATTCCTCATATAATAACTGAGTGAAAAGCCCATAGCAATAAGGATAAAAGAAATAAGACCAAATCCATTACAACTTTCATAAGATCAGAATAAAACCAATCAATTTTATGCCCAAAGGCTCAGCAATCAAACAAATCCAAATGCGCAATCAAGGTAAGATAATGCTCAAGGACATAAGTTCGAGAAAAACCTTTAGCAGTCATGTGATAAACCAATGGTCAAGTGTCTTTTGGAGAAATTGATAAAAGACAACTACAGTCCAGACGATGAAAGAGGTATTTTCACACTTACAGTTGTGAAAATTAAATCGAGAACAAATTGCAATTGTCGCAAAGATGAAACAAATGTTTAGAAGCACAATGCGACGATGATTTGTCATTGACGAGACAAGGGGTGTAGGCAACGTTTTTTAAGAGCAATTAAAAAAATGATTGGCTGCCAACACAACTCAAAGATTTTTCCCTGCTCTTGAAAGTCAGTTTTATTAACAAACTATTTCCAGATCTTAATGAAGGACAGCTAAGAAATTTTTTCAAGGTCTGTGAATTACTAAGATGTGTCCAAAAACTAGAATTTTTAGCGTCACCCCGCTCTAATAAATATCTTTAAAACTAAATAAACCCTCAGAGGGTTGTGGGAAATGATTGTAAACCCACCGGGATACTGAACAGGCCCGCTGGCAGCGAAGCAATGTCGGGTATAAGAAAATTCTCAGATATGGATTCTGTTTTGACCTTAAATGTCCTTTGTTCTGATCTGGAACTTCTTGACAGGATACATATATCGGAGTGGGTTAATTGACATCCCTGTCGAGGCTATGGACGCCTGTTGGCAGCAGCGGACCTGTCAATAGTATTGAAGATTTTAACTTTAATATCGTGACTCTCTTCTGTTAAGATTGTTGTCAGTTTTCATCTCTTTAAAAATAACAGTTGTCTGAAAACTAGAGTGCATTATAATTATTGACGATGTTTAGACAACTTTTCAGTTGNCCTAATTTGAACTCGTCATTTGGCAGAGATAACTGCTTCTCCCAGCATGTCGCCATTATTTCCAACAACAATATAATTTCTATTGTTTGTAAGCTGTCTACACAGGGTCTCTAAGTTTTCATTACTCGTCATGAGCATTCTCACTAAACGACACTTGTCACTTGTCGCTTTTTACATATCTTCTTTTCGATTTTTGTTTCATGACTGTAAGCATGAAAACTCGCGGCTGGAATTGACATTTTGTTTTGATTTGTGATTAAAGGAAGATTTCTCATGTGGCTTATTATAGAATTGTCATATTTTTGCTATGAACATGATTGTTCTCCTTGTTTATAACTCCTTAGTTCTAAACATGCCTTGGTTTCATAAGTGAAAGACCTCCATTCATTAATATTCGATTGATATTGATGGAGTTTTGATTCATGAAACTTTGACTTATTCAATTGTTATTCGGTGCACTTACCTTTGTGATTAATCTATGAATGCACATACTATGATTTTCAAAGTTCTCTGATCCTAATACGTACCCAATGCCAATGTGGCATATGAAGTACAACATGCCATTACTCTTTTGTATGGTCTCGGGCTTCATGATTTTGTTCCCACGCATGGTGATTAACGCCTCTGCCTATCGGTTGAACTGTCATAACATTGTTTTGTTGAGGCTCGGGGCTATGGCTCTATGGCTTTTTATCAAACCCTACCTGTGATTTCTGTGTTGATTCCCTTTTGTTCGCCATGGCTCTAGTGGTAAGGATCGAGCCGAATGGCATCCAAACCTTGCTATCATATGATAACGCTAGGGACGATTTAGAAAGGAACGATTGGCACTTGTTCATCGAAAAATTTAAGGGTTTCAATCTTTGAGTTGCCCAAGAGTTTGCCTTGACCTTCGATGGATGTTGGGCAAAGATAGGTGACATGCAGTTAGAAGTAACAAAAGAGTTCTTAAGCCAAGCCACGGGTTTGCCAACTGTCGGGAAAAAATGGTTCAAGAATGCAAAAGTTGAAGAGGTCCCCTGGACTTCGATGTTCACCTCACGAAAAATTACTAGTTGCGATCGAGGTATGCCAGTCTCATCCTTAAAACCTAGGTGGCATGATGGAAGCAGTATGGTTACAAAGATTGTGTTTAGGTATTGGGTTGGTACAACAAGCAATGATATTAGATTGTGACAGTCAGAGTGCAATATTCCTAGCAAAGAACCCAGCTTATCATTCGAAGACAAAGAATATTGATGTTCAGTATCACTTTGTGAGAGACATGGTTCAGGAAAAGAAGGTGTTGCTGGAAAAAGGTTGACAAAGCTATTTTTAGCGGTTTACTAAAAATAACCCTGGTTTTAGGGATTAGGGTTTTGGTATCTATGGAATACCTAAAAACATTGTATATATTGTATAGTGAATGGTGAAATTCTATATAATGAATATAAGAAAGGTTTTCCCAGTTGAGGGTTTCCGGTATAAAATCTCTGTGTACTTTGTGTATGAGCCATTGATTAAATTTTGTCTTTTTTAAGAATTTATATGCATTGCTTTACTTCACATGTTTAAAACTTACATGTGGTATCAGAGCTCGTTTTTGGCTTTAGAGGGACGCCTTTGTTGTTGAGGGAGTGGCTCGATCTTAATACATCAAGTTTATCTTGGGCCTGTGATAAACCTGGGTTTAGTGGGAGCTTTTGCAGTAGAGATTTGAGTATAGAAAGAGGAATGGCGAGCTCATCTAGAATCGAGATAGAGAAGTTCAATGGTAAAAACTTTGAGCTATGGAAGCTCAAGATGGAGGACCTTCTTGTACACAAAGAACAATGGATCGTTGTGGATCCTGGTACGCAGCCTGCTGGCACACAAACGACTGGTACAAAACCTACTAGTGCACAAACTACTAGTACACCACCTATTGGTATGTCAAAGGAAGATTGGGAGAAGTTGGACAGAAGAGCAAGGAGTACTATTCGACTCTGTCTGGTAGATTTGGTGTTGTTGAATGTCTCAGGAGAATCTACAGCCAAGGAACTATGGGATAAGTTGGGGAATTTGTATCAATCAAAGTCCCTACTAAACAAGTTGTTTCTTTGAAAGAAGTTGTATCATCTTAAGATGGAAGATGGATATTTTGTGACAGAGCATCTAAATGCCTTTAATACTCTGGTAAGTCAACTTGGCTCTGTTAATATTACGATTACAGAAGAAGATAAGTGTATTACTTTGTTATGTTCTTTGCCAGACACTTGGGATAACCTCGTTGTAGCAATAGGTAGTACCACTCAATCTACATTGAAGTATGAGGATGTAGTTGCATCCTTGTTATTTGAAGAGATGAGGGGAAAAATCATGGATGGTCACAACACAGATGATTTATTTGTAAGAGGGCATACCCAAGATAGGAACCCTAGTAAGCCTTCGCGGTGGAGATCTAAATCTACAGGTAGATCTAGGTCTCTAGGAAAATATTTGAGGAAATGTTGGAACTATGGTAAAACAGGCCATTATAAGAAATATTGCATGTCTAAGAAGGTTGAAAAACCAAAGGGGTCTGATAGTACCTCTTCCATTGAGGCAAAAACCTCCACTGAAGAAGGAGGTGATGTTTACCTGGCATCTACAAGTACACATGAAGATCGTGATGTACGGTTGATCGACTCAGGTCCGTCATACCATATGACTCCTCATAGGGAGTGGTTCTCTGAATATGAAAAATATGATGGTGGTGATGTATTTCTAGAAGATTACTTGAAAACAAAAATCTTGGAACGTGTAAGGGTTAAGTTGCTGCTAAAAGATGAAAGGATTAGAACACTCCCTGGGGTTCTGCACATTCCAAAACTTTCCAAGAGCCTAATATCTGTAAGCAAGTTGGATGTTGCAGGAGTGGATATTGTATTTGGAAAGAACACTTGCAAGATGGTACGAGGGGCAATGGTGTTGATGAGGGGAGTTCGGTCTGGAACTCTATACAAGTTGTTGGGAAGCACTTATACTAATGGGTGTAACAGTTAAGTTGTCCTTAAACAGACAAATAAAGAAGACAAGACCAATACCTTCCCTGAAAAGAAGACCATGTTGTGGCATCAAAGACTGGGGCATATTGGAGAAAAGGGCCTTCGAACACTACACAGTAAAGGCATAGTTGTAGGTATGTCTAAATGCACTCTGGATTTTTATTTCTGTCAACATTGCATGTATGGTAAATAGAATCGAGTAAGATTCCTATCTGGTGTTATAAGAGCAAAAGGGATATTAGAATTGATACACAGTGATGTGTTTGGACCTGTTCATGTTCCATCTCTAGGTAAATCTGTGTATTATGTTTCATTCATAGATGATTTTTCAAGGAACACGTGG
>SNQJ01S0199007.1:0-17119 GCA_010110895.2 Picea sitchensis
TCATTTGCTGGATAATAATAAAGGAAGGACCTGGCAATTTCTCTGGTGGACGTAGCCCACACTGGGTGAACCACGTAAATTTGTGTCTCTCCTGTATTGTGTATCTTCTGTGTTTTGTTTCCGCATTTGTTTTATTTTATTGCTCCGTGGTCCTGTTTTTTCTAACATGCTCTTCCTCCATTTTTTTCTCACATTCTTCACATAAAATTCCGAGTGTTTTAAACTTAGATAGATAGTCTCCAAGGCAAGAAAAATCACTTGGAATTAAGATCAGTACTTGATTTTCTAATTGTTGTTCTCGAATAATATTGATTTTACCAAACACAGATTCAATCTTTTCCCAAGCTTCTTCGGGGTCATCAATTTCTTTAAGGTGGAACCTTAAATCATGAGAGATGGACATTTTGATTAGTCCACATGCTTCGTCACTCCTATTATCCCATTTAACTTTCTTATCATCATCAGTGGGTGTTTTTTCCTTTCCCAAGGTAATTCAGTACAAGCCTTTACTTCTTAATAAATCTTCCATATGAGATTTCCATTCGAAGTAGTTGGTGCTGATAAGCAATAGATAACTTGTAGAATCCATATTAAATATGCAGATAATATGGATTTAAAAACTTAAATTGATGATCTGGATGGAAAGATCTCGAAAAGTTATGCGGTTTTAAAAAAACGGTATTGAAAACGGAATTCGGATGTGAGAGTCATGCCCATTTACAAAAAGGAATAAACGGTAACCAAATGATCACGTGATAGTGTAAATTGCTTTATGAAGTGACCCACTTTTATAAAGAGAAGTGGGGATCACTTATACAATGAAGTTACTTTATAAAAGAAAAGCTACATGCAAAATAAATAACTCTAAAATAAAATATTTAAGCTACTTATAGTGATTCACTTTTATACTTGAAGTGAAATACACTTTACAATTTTAGCATGAACTTTTTCAAAAAAAGTAACAAAAGAGAGACTTGAACTCAAGACCTCTTACTTAATAAGACAACTTTTAACAAAATCGTCTAGCAAAACATATTGTATTTTTTTAGGAAGAGGATTGGGGGTGTTGTTGTTGATGGCCTTGGAGAGCATGCTAAAAAAAATCTTTTCACACAAGAAAAAAAATTTCGCTTCTCGATGACAACAAGGGTTAGATCTCGGTTAGCTTACCCGGAAGATGCATATTTTCCTATCTGTTTCTGATTTGTCGAGATCGCACAGGGTGAGGGAAAAAGAGCATATGAAGATATAAAAGAGTAGCAACCCAAAAATAAGTAATACAAAACTGAAATAAAACCAAAATGATACTCTACAAAAATTTAAAAAGTGCGTATTCAGGTTTTATACCTCCGGATCTGACTGAAATGGCCATATCTTCGGCAAACATAAACCTTTCCGAGTGAAATGAAAAGCGTTCTTGACTGAAACAAGTGCTCCAGACGTAATGGAATAGTCCTATCATCCCATAAATGAGTGGAAATGAAAGAAAATGGATATGAGGCAACCGACTTCACGATCTCGATCTACAATAGGAGCGGGTCTTCAAACAAGCTATGATACCATGTTCGACAACACATGTATTCCAACAAAGGATGAACACCTTCAGTAACCACTCACATAACCAGATCAAAGATCAATACACCGATGTTTTCACGTGGTAAAACCCCTACGGGGAAACATCCACGGCCCCAGCCAATGCGACCATCTGGAGAAGTTTATTAATGCAAAAGAAAAAGATTACACAGAGATTTTACAAGAGAGTTTCTCACAATCGATCATCGACAAATGACCCTCCATGCTCTTTAAATAGAGATCATGGACCAATTGGGTGTTAAGCCACAGATCAATGGTCATTAAGATTGAGGAGAAAATGAATCGTCAGATCACTCTATGTTGTGAACATATCGTGACCGTCGGATTTCCTAACTACAAATGCATACTAATGCATACTAAAGAAACACACTAAGAAACACACTTTTACCTAATGACACATTAGACAAAGTAGATCTTAACTAACTCCTAAGTGTCTAAATATCCTAACACCATCTCCCGCCGCCCTCCGCCTCCCACAAAAAAAAGGATAACATTCTTGAGGTTAGGGTTGCTCCTAGGTTTGTTAGGGTGTTCTAAATTATATTTTTATTGATGTAAACGTATACAACTAGGCTACCTAGATCTAAGTATTTAGGAATAAAGAATTTTCTTAACATAAGATCTGCAAGTTGACCTATCACGTTAACTATACAAGATTCTTTCCTTTTTATTCTTGGTTTCTTAATGCATTATTCTTTGATGAAATTGTTGTATATAGGAACATCTTTAATAGCTCAGAGGAGAGCGATTTTGACACATAAGTTCTTGAGTTCATTAAGAGGTCATTTTTTGAGCTTGTGAAAGTTTTCTTAAATTTTAGCCTTTTAAGAAAAGGAGGTGTTGGTTGAGGGATATGTTGTTTCTCTTGTGGTGGAGTTTCCTTCTACTTAGAGCCTTTGTCTTCAATGGGATTTGTAATGAGAGGAGGGGTTGTCAGTACCTTCCCTGACCTCATATTGATATCTTGAATATACAAAGAGTAAGTTTGGTAGGTGGTCATGTCATTATCGTACACTTGTTGGAATTTCCTATTGTTCATAATAGGTGTTAGTTGGGTAGACAACTAAGGTTGTCTTAGGATTTATTGGTTATTGTTTGTTGGAGAAATGGTATGTTGAGGTGGAGGTGGGATCAATGCTTATTGTTGTTAGTTTTGAGATCTCCACACCTATGGAGGATTATACCATTGTTGGCGTTGCATTTGAGGTTGAGAAGGAAATGATTGAAGAGGAGATTGTAATGGTTGAGGATAGTTTTGGTACTACCATTGATTTTTCATTGTCTAGATAGGTTGATTGGGAGGATACTAGGGTTTAGCATTCATTTTTTCATTATATCTAGAAAAATATTGAGGATGGGAATAAGCATACCCAATTGAAATGGTTGAGCTATTTCTTACCTCCTATGGTTGATGAAATATAATTGCTCCATATTCTCCTCAGTTCCTTGGCAATCAACCTCTATACTTGGAAAGGAAGGACATTTGGTAGTTTGATGTTTCTCTTCGCAAATTCCATATATTTCCATAGCATGTTTTTTTGTGCAATTAGGACAAAAAACAACTAGATTCTTTTTTTTGCTTCTTCTTTCTTCCTCTTTATCTACATTGTATCCATATACATAGCCAATGAATGTGACATGTCGGTTTTCATATCTTCTAACAAGGTTCCTATTTCATTCTTTGTGAGAGTTTCAAAATTGAATGATTGTGGGGTAGTACTTTTGGCACCCTTGGTTTGTTTCTTTTAGATATGCAATAGTTATTGAATACTTGCTTGATGTCTTCATACTCCAACTAGAAGATGTCTCCATTTGCAAGGAGGTTAAAAGTTTTCATTAGTTCCTCTCTTACTCCTCTAAGAAGCATAAGTTTGAGGGAGTTGTCATCTAGTGTGCAACTATGAGCCCTCTTGTAACTAAGTTGGAATCTCTCTTCATATTCTTCCAGGGATTCATTTTCTCCTTTGATAATTCTAAATATCTCATCTCTAGTATCCCTAGCCTTACAATAGTCCCAATTATTATCAATAAAGGTTTTCTTCATTTGCTCCCAAATTATGATGTTGTTCCATTGTAAGCTCATAAATCATCTTAAGGAATACTCCTTTAACATAGAGGGAAAAATATTAAGCCTTTGAGAATCTATTGCATAATCATAAGTTCTATAAACAACCTAAAATTCAAAAAGGAAAGTACTAGGGTCCTTTTTAGAAAGGCCATGGAATTAAGAGAGAGTGATGGGATTAATATTCTTCATCAGTTTCCCAAATGGGGAACTCAAAGAGCTCAGGTTGTTGTTCTCATTCTTCAACCATGGTATGATGAGGTGAATATTCTTCACTTTGTCCAATGTCTTGATCAACAAAGGCATCCACTAAAATCCCTTCTCCTTCTTGAGGCAACTCAAAAAATTATTTAATGATTTATTAGATGTCTACTTCATAGTCCTCTTCTTGTTGTCCTTATTCACTTGTACATGTTTTAGTCACAGTATAAATATGTACTTTGATAAAAATCCATCAAATCTATCTTTAGGTTGATGCATACAATCTAATGAGTGTTTTATTTTTTTTTCCAAATGTTCATATGAACTCAAGTATAATTTTTAGCACATCCTTGGAAATGTTTCCAATGCAACGAGCCAAAAAATTACAACGACATGGTTGAAATCCTCATATTGAATCTAATTTATCAATCCATGAATGTGATTCTTTATGAGATACCATGCACTATATGTGCAACAACAATAGTGCAAACTAAATTTTTAATTAATGAAGTACTTGTAATCTAATGGTTGCTCTGGAATGTCACGTTGGCTTCCTTCCTTAAGAAATTAGTTCATAACCTTCACTCCCTCTTTTTTGAGAAGGAAGGGAGACTATAGGGTTATTGGATTACTACTATAAAGTTAAATCAATAGGGAATTTGATAGTTAGTGAGGTGATGTTCCATAGGTTTAACAACATCTTCATCATCATACACCATAAACCAACTATAGGAACCTATTCAAGTGCTACCTTTGTAAACTATATAGGGAACTAGGTAATAAAATGATGTTGGAACTAGTACTAGAAATAATTCTATTAACAGTTGGTGCATAATTCAATTCAAAAGTAAATAAGATGCATAGTATTAGTCCCTTATCTTCTATCTCCCCATCCACTTAGGCTGATGACATGTACTCCTAAATCCCAAGTCAATAAACAAATGATGAAGGAGTTGACTATCACTATTCTCTGTGATGAAGTAGATAATATAAATAAGATCATTTAACCACTAAACATTGTTTAACCAATGATTTATTTCATATTCAAGTGATATAAACCAAGATTATGAACACCTTAACCATAGAGTTGTAAGTGTTGTAAACAAGTGAAATTACAGAATTGACATGACAAAAAAGAAATTGCAAAAACCACATAAAGATTGTTGAAGTAAATTGCATTACATAGCTATAGGAAACTATAACCTAGAGTATATTTTAGAATGCTAACGTAAAAAGGGTTCCTTTCATTTCCTTGAGTGGGCCCTAGTCAAGGTCACTATATGAACCCTTAATGAAATCACCAAATGCCCAAATCTGAAATAAATAGTCTTCTTACTCATAAACTCAATCCATAACCACATAATGTCTTCTACAATTTGAAAGCACTATGAAATTTCTACACCAAGAAGAATTTATTCCCTCTTCACCTTCATCATATCCTTACTGATAATAAAAAAATCCTAACTATCCCTTCAATCGATCTTTGATAGAAGTGTGATTGTCTCCTTAATTCCTAGACTACTCACTAGTAGTTGATCATATGCTACTACTTAAGACTTATGTGCACATATTAAACCCACACATAAAGTTTGAATTATAAATGCATAAAATTACAACCATGGAAAAAAAATCGATGTAAGGCAAAAATCACTAAAAATAAGTTAAAAAGGTCAAACCAAAATGATGACAAGGTGTGTTCAAGATGAAAGCTTCATCATTTCTATAAAATGGGGCAAACCTCTTATGTATCCTTGTTTCAAGGGGCATGTTTTTCTCTCCACTTCAAATGCTATTAACAAGAAATTGAATAAGGATCATGACTAATTGAGTGGTTTGAATGCTTGGCTCCCTTGGATATTTGAGATAGGGCATGATCCCACTTTTCTATCATGTTGAGTTGATTGCTCATTGATTGAGATCAACTCACTAGGATTCTAACTGCTTGCTTCAATCATTAGCCCAAAATATCAAGAATACATAAATTCATTTAAAAATTCATATTTAAGTTAAAGCACATCACATAAACTCTGAGACTCCAAAATTCATAAAATTCAACATGCATAACCCAAAATGTTTTAGATTTATCATAGTTCTTTTGAGTTCAATGTAAGCTTTAGTCTTTTAGGTACAAAATAGGTCACATCAACTATAAGATGGGCCTTGAAATCCTACCATCTCATGGCCCATCACTACCACCCAAGACAAAAAAAAGCTGAACTAGAAAATGAACAAGAAGTTCATCATGGACCTGATGAGGAGGGTTCAAAGAGGAGGAAGAGAAGGAAGAAACTCCACCTCAAACTTTAAAGAGGTTCACTTGGAAAACAATGTAACTAGACATGTATAATTATAGTCTGTTTGGTTTTTGATGTACATTTACACATATGAACCTAGACTTGTGAAAGAGGTAATGGAGATGGAGGATAAGGAGTCTTAGAGATTAGCCATGGATGACGAGATGGTTTCACTTAGAAAAAATGATACCTAGGACTTGATACTATTGCTTTATGGATGAAAACTCGTTGCATCTAAATATGTGTTCAAAAAGAAGATCAATTTAGATGGCAGTTTTGAAAAGTACAAGGCAAGATTGGTTGTGAGAGGATATTCCTAGGTTGAGGGGATAGACTTTGATGAGATCTTTTCCCTAGCTAATCTAAGTTAACACCTATTAGGTTCTTATTATCTATAGCATCAAATTTTGATTTAGAGATAGAATAGATAGATATGAAAACACCATTTCTACATGGTGACCTAAAGGAGGAGATCTATATGACACAACTGGAGAACTACGTTGAAAAGGTTAAAGGGTCATTGGTTTGCAAATTAAAAAAAATCTTATATGGTCTTAAACAGTTCTGGAGAATGTGGTAACAAAGGCTTGATTCTTTAGTGTTGGGATTGGGATTTATGAGATCTAAATCAAAGAAATGTGTGCATTAGGAACATGATGGTGTTTATTTCCATGTTATCACCGTGTATTTATATGATATGTTATTCTTTGGTAATAGTAAGAATGTGATTCATGATTTGAAGTCTCATATTTTAGAATAATTTGATATGAAAGACTTCGAGGATGAAAAATATATCTTAGGATTGGAGCTCAGGAGAGATAGAGCAAACATAAAGTTTTGGTTGAGCTAGAGTATGTATGTAAACACTCTGTTGCAATGTTTTCGTAAGACAGACCATTGAGTTTTTCTATTTTTGTAGGAACCAAAATTTCAATTAAGTAATGTACTACAACACCTACAAAGATAAAGGATATGGATTTTGTTCCTTATTCTAGTGCAATTCGTAGTTTAATATATGCTATGATATGTACTATGAAGAAGATCTTTAGGTATTTACAAGGTACTTATGAATATTCCATTTTATATTATAGAGTAGTGTTTCAAAGGATAAATCCACACTCAATGAATATGCAATCAATGAATATAAGGTTATGTGAATATACAAGGTTAACATCTTGTTACGGTTTCCACCGGATTGGGATTTGGAAACACAAATTGAAGAATTTAATTTTAATTTATTATAATATAAAATTCATAATGCCCTCTCCTTCACTTTACTTCTGCAAAACAATACTCGGTCTACTCTCTCTTCGAGATCTCCCATGGATATGTATTAACTTAACGAAAACATTAAAAAAAAATAATCTGGAAGCGCACGCTACATGAGACAGGCTCACGATATCAAACCACCGTTACGTTTTTCACCGGCCCCCCTCCTCTTCGGGAAGGTGGTTCCTGGAAGTTTTCCTATAAATAGAAGTTCAACGTTACTTGTGGGGTCACTATCCACTCTCGACTTCTAATCCCGCGTCACGTTTTTCAGCTGCCCCCCTCTTTGGGAAAGATGGTTGCTGTAAGTTTTCCTGAAAATAGAAAGTTCAACGTTACGCGTGGGGCACACGCCATTCTGGTCACTATCCACTTTCGACTTCTAATTCCGCGTAAGACACTCGGTTTTCACCTGCTATTCTTTGTTTAGTTTCCTTATATAAAATGTCTTTCTCCTCTCATATAACAAAGTTTATATAATTTGTATGCTATAAAATTTTTCAACAAATTGAATTCATTTATTCATTTAAAAATACTATTTAAACAAGATTTTTTCGTCCAAATTTATAACCAAAAAATAAAAAACTTAGAATAATTAAACAAGATCGAATCTAACTTTCAATGTTTATAATAATAATAATTGATTTTTATAAATTAACATCTGACTTGCCATGTGCACAATTATATTTGGCTTAACCATGATCCATGTTTCATGTTGGCCATAATAATGGATGATTTTTATGAGTTGGCATTTAACTTGCCAGGTCGTTGGCTTTGGCGTAACCATGATTCATATTTCCTTGTTGGCGAAAATGGATGTGTTGGAAATTGTTAAACAAACTTTTCAAGTTGTTTGGTCATACATACGACACAAATCTGACAACTCTTTTGGGTTGTGATGTCAACCAAGTAGACGTCAATGACAATTTCAATGATGGAACCCTGCTTAGCTACTCCAACACGATAATTTGGGACACATAAATTATAGTTTTTCTATTTTATAGATTAGATTAATGACAAGTAGTCCATATTGCATTTAACATAAATTATAGTTTCTCCACTTTATAGATTATATTATTGACAAATAGTCCATGTTGCATTTAAAATTATGTTGAAAATTTGGAATTATAAAATCCTAAGAACCTTAACAATAACATCCCGATTCTAGAAATAACATTAATCTTCATTTTAGTATTGCAATTAACGCCAAATTAAAGATGCAAATCCAATAGTTGCATCAAATTAAGTATGTACTCATGTTGAGAATTGCTTCAAATTGAGGATGTATGTGTCAATAACTATGTCAAATTAAGGACAATAATTAAGTTAGATATAACTTTGTTTAATTTTATATAAATGTTTAATTTTCCTATTTAATAATTACTTTAGATATTTAATTTTGGGTTAAAAGTTTTTTTAATTTTTATCTTAAACATATATATGTTTTTGTATTATAAAAGTGTTGCATGGATATTATTCAATATGCAAACATATAGAAAGTGATTATCAAATTGTTATGAATAAATTTATTACTCACTCTTAATGATTTATCTTTACATGACTCTCTCAAAAAAAATGTTTTTGAATTTTATTGTGCATATATATTTTAATGAAAACACCTAGTAATAAACAAACTTTAAAGAACGTAATACATAACTAAAGGAAATGCCTAGCTATCCATGTGTTTCACCCCGTTTTAATGATGTGTTGGCTAAAATCTGATCCACAACCTCCATATTTATATCTATTGGTTGTTGTTGTACTATCTCATCTTCCTTGTTACTCGAGGAACCAATAGATAACATGGCCATGGAGAATACCACAATATGAATACTAGAAACCATTTATTTGAGAGTAATACACTCAACTTGTAACTCGACAATTTTTTGTCTTTGTTGATGCATGGTTTCCATCATGAAAACAACTTCACTATCTTTGTTTGACTCTTGAGCCTGAACTTGGTCTACAATCGAGGAAATTGCAACTTTATTCCTTGTGATATTCACCTTATGGCGTTTGAGCACTTGTTGAATTTTAGTCATCTCATGGATTGGACAACGACCAACATGCCTATGTGCCATTGGTGTTTCTAGGCTACATCCTAGAAGTTGGTTAATATTTCCTCCTTCCACTCTCAAAATTAACAAGTTATCACAGATGTTAAGCTAGAAATTACTAGGAACAAAATGAAACACCATTGCCTAGAATTGATGACACCACCAGTTGTGCACATGGAAAGACTCAGTTGAAGGATCCGATCATGTCACTGAGAGGGGGGGGGGGATGAATTAGTGACACAATAATTTCATCAAATTTTTACTTTTGTTAATTATGTATTACATAAATGCAAACAAAATTTGAACATAATGTTTTATCGTGGAACCCAATTGGGAAAACCACAAACACTTTTCTATTAACTGCAAAATTTTGTTTTACAAGTTACAATAGAAGGAAGATGTTTTCTTCCTCTCTAGAAAAACACCCACTGATCAGGATGCACCCGCACCCCTATTCACCAGCTCCAACTGGTAGGAGGTTACAACCCCCTATTTAGTTAGCTACAACTGACAAGGAAGCACCTACTCCCCTGCAGGCTCCAACCTGCCCTAGCACCTCCCAACCACCCTCTGTTCATAAATCTAGAAATCTTTTGTATAATACTCTGGATATCATGATTGTTTCTCTGTCTCTTTCTGCATTTGATATTCAATGTCTCTATTGTAGTAACCAGAATTCCTTCACATCTCAGCTTACTTATAAGTCTTTCAAATTTTCAACACAACTCTTCATAAACATCACACTTATTCATCTAATAGATGATATATCTAATTACCATTGATTATTACTAACACGATTATCATTCTTCTTCAATTTAGTTCCATCTTTTAATGCATGAATGATTTAACCGAGATTCAATCTAACTGTTTCTTCATGCAGGTTACTGTCTTTGTGTTTCTGTAGGGTTTTACTAAATTTGGCGATCATCTGGACATGACAACATGTAAACCTTTCAACAATTATGGTGGAGTTTTAATAGCCTCCGCTATCTTCTTCATGTGATCCACCTTCGCCATGATCTTTGTCATTTTATAGAAATCGTGACAGTGTGAGATCTTTGGTGTTGTGTAGGGTTTTACTAAACATGGCGAACCTCCAGTTTTATCATTTCGTTACATCTTCCGAAAAAATAGCGGTCTCGACATCCTGATGTATATTCAATTGGTAGAGAACTTGGTGATCCTCTAGACTTGGTATTATGCCAAATAATCTGATAAAAATGACATTCTTACCACCAACCGAAATAACGAACGCACCTAAGCCCACGATCACTTCATATGACCATTGTGTCAATAGATATATAAAATAAATATTAATCCAACAGACGAGATCATCTCCTCAGTAAATCACCGATTGTTGTCACTTATTCCAAAAGGTAGGGGGCCTGACAAGTCGTCTCGAGATCTAGGTCGGTGATCCTCATGTGAAGTCCAAGCACCTAGAGCCCCCACCATACCTTTCCACTACGCTTTGAATATACATAGTGAGGGTGGTCTTTATAAACCCATATGAACCTTTCCGAACTTCCAATGTGGGATAAATCCCGCTGAATGAATCAATCGACACCGTTGATCACTTGATCAGACAATTGTTGAGTCTTCACAGTGGATTCTTATGCAGATCTTCATTTACTCTACTTCTTGTGTCGATCGACCGCTACCCATCAAAATTCCATGATAGCCATCGCTTTGTACCAGAGATAGGCCATGCTTCGTATCATAGAGATAACCATTGACACCATTAACTATTTTGTTTTGTGGATATGATTGGATTTGTATTACAACATAGATCTTTCGATCTTTAACTCAACCATTGCCTCATTGTTTCTTTTGGTTCTTATACCATGGTTTGCCACCATCATGAGCAGCTTCAAGTTGTCCCACTTCAATGATCTCATGTAATGCAATACTTTATTTAGGAGGCTGACTTCTAATTCTCTGATCATGGACAACGAGACTTCTTAGGGATAACCTACTTTCAGGTATGCCAAGCATAAAGAAATCTCCACCTTGGTCCCTTTCATTTTCTATCATATTGTTGTCTAGTGATGCTGGAACAACCTCTTTACATAGTAGCTAGCAAGTAAGTTTTTGGACCCTAAGGCATGGTCTTCTCATTACTATGCTCAATGCACATTGCTTATCTGTCAATGCCAACCATCTTCTTTGTCATCATACTACCTCATCAATGGCTCTGTCAACATAGACATGTCATCATAGGAAACATAATGTCAACATGTTCTTCTCCATTTTAGATGTTTAGATTTAAATATATGTAACATTGTCAATGTCATCACAATCACCATAATATCAACACATCTGAAATGTATGCAACATTAGTATCCCTATTCCAGTCATGATTATGCAGTAGATTCAATATTGTCAATGTCAATGCCATTATCATCATCACAAATCTATTTTCAATGCCAATGCCATCAATGCCAACCTGTATTTTCATATGGCTAACAATCTCCCCCTTTGGCATTGATGGCAATACTATTTTCATTCCCCCCCCTTTGACATCAAGGGAAAAGGGTTGAATGAATCCCCCCGACTTTGATCACTGTCTCCCCTTGAATTGATGCCAATTGATGCATTATTTTCTTAAGAGATTAGATTGGAAGAGAGACTACTCCTAATATTTGCCTGAGATATTCAAATACATCTCTTCTTAAGGGTTTAGTGAAAATATCTACAACCTGTTCTTTTGTTGGGACATATTCCAATTTAATGTTCGTATTTGTAGCCTGATCTCTTATATAGTGGTATTTTATTGGAATGTGTTTTTCTTTGGAGTGATGGACAGGGTTCTTGGAGAGACTTATAACACTTGTATTATCACAGTAGATAGTAGTGGGTTCTTCAAACACTAATTTGATGTCTTGTAAGGTTTGTTTCATCCATTCCACTTGTGTGCAACATTCTGCTGCTGCAATATACTCAACTTCAGTGGTAGACAGATAAATTGAGGACTGTTTCTTTCTTGTTCAAGCTACCAATGATTCTCCCAAGAAGAATGCTCATCCACTTGTACTTTTTCTGTTATCTACACAACCTTCTCAATCTGCATCTGAATAGGCCCTTAAAGAGAATGAATTATTTCTAGGGTACCACAAACCAAGATCTATGGTTCCTTTTAAATACCTAAATATTATTTTCACATCTTGAACATGGCTCTCTTTTGGTGCAACTTGGAATCTAGCCACCATTCCAACAACTTGCTTGACATAAGGTCTGGAAGCTGTTACATAGAGTAAACTACCAATCATTGATCTATAGTGTTTTGGATCTACAGCCTTGGACTTATCTTCCTTGCTTAGTTTGCATCCTACTGTTATAGGTGTACAAACATGTTTGCAATCCTCTAATTGGAATTTCTTAAGAATATCTTTAACATACTTGGACTGATGGATAAAGATTCCTCTTTTGGACTGTACTATTTGTAATCCTAGAAAGAAATTTAGTTCACCAAGCAAGGACATTTCAAATTCTTGTTACATCCTCCTAGCAAATTCCTTACTCATTTTTTCATCATCACTCCCAAATATAATATCATCAACATATACTTCCATAATAATCATGCTATCACCAACAATTTTACAATAAATATTAATGTCCGTTGATCCTCTTTTGAGGCCTTGTATTTGTAAATAAGAATCTAGACTTGCATACCATGCTCTGGGTGCTTGTTTTAGCCCATAGAGTGTTTTATTTAGTTTATAGACATAGTCTCCTTTGTCAGTTAATTTAAATCCTTCTGGTTTCTCAATATAGACTTCCTCTTCTAAGCTTCCATTGAGAAATGTCGACTTGACATCCATCTGGTATACTTTCATTTTTTTGTAGCTGGCAAAAGCTAATAGCATCTTAATTGCCTCTAATTTGGCCATAGGTGCAAAGGTTTATTCAAAGTATACCCCTTCAACCTGAGCATACCCTTTACATACCAATCTGGCTTTGTTCCTGATTACTTCCCCATTTTCATTCACTTTTTTTTAAAACACCCATTTAGTTCCAATGACATTCTTATTTTTTGTTCTTGGAACCAGTTCCCAAGTTTGGATTTTTTCAATCTGGTCCAATTCTTCATTCATAGCATTGACCCAATTCTCAGGTTTGCATGCCTCTTTGATTGAGTTGGGCTCAATATGTGACAAAAGTGTTATTTCTGTTTGATACAACAATTGTCTTCTTGTTTGCACTCCATTGCTTTTATTTCCAATAATCAAGTCTTCAGGATGATTCTTTTGAGTTATTCTTGAGGATGTCTTTGTGTCTCTTCTTGGGGATTCTTCTCTTATCTCTTCTTCTCGAATATCTTCCTCTTCTTCTCTGGTATCCATTTAATCCTTTTGTATATATTCCTTTCCTTCTTCATTCTCTTCTTCTTCTTATGCTTGTGTACCAACTGACTCATCATCATCTTCATCTTCATTGTCAAGTATGGTCTCTTGATGTTTCATCTTCATTATTTTTTAAATCAACCACCTTAACATCTGCACTCTCAACAATCTTATGTAATCTAAGATTGTAGCATCTGTATGATTTTTTGGTAGAAGCATATCCAAGAAAGATACCTTCATTAGATCTAGGATCAAATTTTCCGAGATTCTCATCAAGCCTTTTCATGTAACACTTACTTCCAAAGACCTTGAAGTATTTTACCAAAGGGGCTCTCCCAAACCATAGTTCATAAGGAGTCTTATTACTATTAATCTCGATCTGACCTCTGTTTAATATGTATACTGTTGCGCTTACAACTTCCCTCTGATATCCATCATATAATCTTTCTTCATTGAGCATAATCCTTGCAGCCTCTTGGATTGTTCTATTCCTTCTCTCAACAATCCCATTTTGTTGAGGTGTTCTGGCAGCAGAGAATTGTCTCTTAATTCCATGAGTTTCACAGAAGAGGTCAAACTCTTTTGAGGTGAACTCACCACCATTGCTTGATCTAAGACATTTGATTTTTGTCTTTATTTCATTTTCAACAAGGGTTTTAAGATCTTTGAATTTGTTAAATGCTTCTGATTTTTCCTTGAGAAAACATACCCAAGCCATTCTAGTAAAATCATCAATGAACAACATAAAGTAGGACTCACCTTGCAAACTTTTGGTCCTTGTAGGTCCACAAAGGTCGGTGTGAACAAACTCTAAAGGTTTTGAGGTTGAGTATTCTTTTGTTTTGAACCTTATTCTAGTTTGCTTCCCTAGTTGACAATGTCTACACATAGGATTTGAGGGTTTTGTGATCTTTGGCAAGTTTCTTACTGCTCGAAGATTGTTGACTTTCACTAAATTGTCAAAGTTAATGTGCCCCAACCTTCTATGCCATAGCCAACTTTCATCCACTATATTTATATGACACTCCTCATTCAATTTTGTATTTAGTATATATACATTCTCAAGAGTTCTAGGAGCAGTACCAACCAATTTTCCTGAGTCCTTTCTCCTAATCTCACATTTCTGGGAATCAAAGATGAAAATCTGCCCCTGATCATAGGTTTGGATGACACTTAATAGGCTAGGTTTCAGATTTTCAACAAGCAACAAATTCTTGGCTTTTCCCAAATTCACAATGCCTTTCCCAAGTATGTTACCTGAAGCATTGCCACCAAATGTAACTTTACCCTTTTGTTTCTTTAAGCTCAAAAGCTTTTCCTTATTTCATGTCATGTGTTTTGAGCAACGATTGTCAACATACTAGAGATCTTCTTTATCTTGGGCTTTCAAGGCAATAAGACATTCCTCTTTTGATGTTTTTTCTTTCCAAAGTTTCTTTTGCTCTAATGAACTTTGGTTTTTATGAGATTTCCATTAATCTACAATTACTTGCTTTATTTCCATAGTTAAGACATCTGAAGCATTCTAAGTTCCTTTCTTGTAGAGGTGCAAAGGAGTTATAATTTCTGCTTTTAACTTGATCTATTGTTTGGTTATATTTAAGGTTATAGTTCTTAACCCTGAAGTTTTTCCTTCCATATGCTCTACAATTCATAGCTTTGTGTCCAAAATTAGAGAATGAAAAGGAATAACCTAAGAAAATATGAGGATACTTTTTTTGATAAACCTTCTTTGGTGTTGTCTTATATTCCTTCTTGATGGGTGGAATTAATCCTCTGGAGTTCTGATCATTACTTGTATTTTTTTCATCTTTCTTCTTGAATGTACTAAGGAGAGAAGTTGCATAAGATTTTAAGTTAACTTGGTTTTCTCCTTGAGAATAACCTACTCCATTTTTGTTACTTGAATCCCTTTGTGTGGTTATAATCTTATCTAATATTTTAGAGTTATTTTCATATCTTGTTTGGATAAGTTTTGCATCAAGCTCTTTTCTTAGGTGAACTAATTTTGCCTCCATTTTTTCATAGGTTATTTGTTTCTCTTTAAGAGATTTCTCCAAACTTTCTTCCATCCTATTTTCTTCTAGGATTTGGTTTTCAGGTTGCTCATGATTTTCTCCATCTCTTTTTCTTTTTGTTCAACTACAAAACTTTTCAGTTGTCTATATATGTTTTTGTATCTTCTTAATTCATCCAAGGCACTGAGAAGTTCTTCTTTGATATTAACCTCTGCTTCATCTTCTGACTCTTCCTCATGCTCAATTTCTTCTATCTCATTAGACTCTTCAATACCTAGAAAAAGGACTTCATCATCATCACTGTCACTAGACTCTGATGAACTGTTGTTTTCTTCTTTTGAGTAAAAAATATTTTTCCCTTTGTAATACNTTGTTTATTTGTGTCTTCTTCATCTTCAGGGTCTTCCTTGGGATAGGGACACTTGGCGACAAAGTGACCAAATTTGCCACAATTAAAACATTTGAAAGGAAACTTTCCTTTGTACCTCCTTGATCCTTTCTGAAGTTTTTTAATAAAATTGGCTTCTTCTACATCAGATTCTTCATGATGGATGGATTGAGGTTTTTTCTTCTAATTTTTTGTTTTCTTGAGCACCTTGAAGGCCACCTCTCCTTTTGGGAGGTTCTCATGACCTAATATTAACTCATAGGCTATGAGAATTCCATACAATTCATCCATGGTGAGTTGATCTAGATTATCTCGATCTTCAAGAGTGGACACTTTAGGATTATATAGCATAGGTAATGTTCTTAGTATCTTTTCAACTAACTCATTGTATGACACTTCTACTCCCAAACCTCTAATCACATTAACAATATTATCAACTCTTTCAAAGTAATCTGATATATTTGGTTCATCCTTCATTTTTAGACCTTTGTATTGTACTTTGAAAGTCTAAAGTTTGGCCCTCTTTTCCTTGGAATCTCCTACATATATAGTTTCCAATTTATCCCAGAGTTGTTTTGCATTTTTACAGTTTAGTACTTTAGCAAGGATCTTCTTACTCAGTCCAACTTGTAGTGTGTTTAAAGCCTTTGCATGTTCCCAAAATTTCTTCTTTTCTTCTACTTTTGTGGGAGTGACTATTGGAACATCATATCCTTTTTCAACTAATGTCCATACTTCCAGTCCAATGGACATCAGATAGATTTTCATTCTAATACTCCAGAAAACATAGTCTTCACCATCGAATAGGGGGACTTTTAATGACATCTTCAACTGTTGATCCATTCTGATGTATATTTCTCTTCAAGTGATTAAAATTTTTAGTGAAGAGAC
>SNQJ01S0199008.1:0-17119 GCA_010110895.2 Picea sitchensis
GTGTGGCACGAGATTGGCTCGACACACTACCATTTTGTATTAAGAATTAGGGTGTTAGGCCAGTTTGTCCACCCACTTGAACATTTTATTTCATTACTTTATGGTTGTTATTTACTTATTATATTAGCTAAGTATAAGAAACACACATAAAATAAGTAATAAATGAAACAAAGTGAAAAGTAGTCAAGACCAAATGAAATAATGTTGCTTTGTCATGAATTGAACAATCTGATGATATGCATGAAAGCTCTTGGGAGCGTTAGATGATTTTTCATCTGTAGAGGTTTGAAGTGTCATGAGAGAGTGGTATCGAGTGCACATCAAAGCATCTTTGTAGAAGTTAGTTTGATAAATATTTGGTGATCTTGTCTGCCATGTGACTGAGAGACATCGAAGCAGAGAATTTGGGTTATGGTGATCAAGCCGAGCCGTTTCCTGCATGACAACTTTGTCATGAATCATCGAAGATACAAATTAATTTAGTTAGGTTGTGGATAATGATCATAGCCTTTGGATGGAGTAACTCCTTGTATATTTTCACAATTTGGTTAACAATAGGTGACTCAATAGTTGTTTGATTTATGTACGATGTCCTAGTGCAAAAGCATTTTAGAGAACAAAGATGACATGCAATGAATTAGCCGAGTTTAGTTGGGTGCATGGACAAGGAGACTTGGATGAATTTATGCATATCATAGAGTTGAGTTGAAGACTTGATGTGAACAATTTGGACACACCTTACTGGGACAAGTCTATGTTTGGCTTCACCACACACAAATGTTTGGTCATGTTATTGCAGACCTTCGATTGTAACGATGGATTGATGTAACAGAGTGTGTCGTGGAGTTTGGCACCTTGGTGATGAAGAAAAACTGAGGTATGGGATATGAGGTGGTTGGAGTGTGGTGGTTGAGAGCATCATTTGACTGTTTTTAATTGGGCAAGATTTTGATGGGGAACAACTTTCCCTTGAACCACAACAAGGAGGTTCATTTGTGAAATAAAACTTGATGGTTTTGGGACGAGTTGCAGACCTGTGACAATATGAATACTTGAACCATTGGTTGTTGAATATTCCATGAACAAGCATGATTGTTTCAATTTCTTGGTAGAATCTAGATTGATGTGTTGGTTCCTTTGGAAGGAGTAGAAATGGGGATGCTGAGCCAAAGACAGAAACATGTTCCATCCTGAGACAGGAGAATTCTAGCCTTTGTTGGAGTCCTGGACAGAGTTCAAAGTGCCTAATGAGAGGTATATGGGATGAGGACTTGGGGCAACCTACTTGGGAGAGTTCAAGAAGTGGAATTAGGTATATTTGGTTACAAGGATGGGGATGAGTTTGATTGATGTCTAAATCTTTTAAGAAGTGCATTGAAGGGATCATTGTGACGAAGAAAACAATGAGATGTGCATTTCATTTGAGAGGAGTTTGGATGAGGTTATTTGGAGCATGGGTTCCTTAGCCATATTTTCTTTTAGTCATCATGTGATGACTTGAGCATTGTAATAGAAATACAAAGGAGGAAATTAATTGGGGCATAAACAAGTTGGTTCGTTCTAAAAGAGGAACAAGAGTTGTGTGAGTCGTTTTCCTTGGATCACTTTAGACAATATGTTGGAATTTTATCTGAGGCATTTTTTTACTTATAGGATCATGGATGGCACGGACAAGAATTAATGTGTAAGAGTGGTGTTGGATGGCATAGGGCTTGTGCACAGGACGTTTCATATACAAGTGGCAGAAAAATAGGAGAATTATTAATGAAGAAAAAGACACACACTTCACTTAGGCTGAGACTCTGTGAGAACCATGGTTCCATGGAAGACACAGTTGCGGTAGCGATGGGACATTCTTGTGATCCTACAATTTGTGGTATGAGTGAAGAGAGTGAATTTGTTTGGTCACATGGGTGATAGAAATGTTGTGATTTCCTTGAATTTTTTAATATATTGTATGTGATATGAGTTGGGTACAATGATGGGAATACGTGACATTATATTTCCGCAGCTTTATTAGTTGATGAGTTGTAGAAATTTTAAGAGGAAGACTTCATTTGAGTGTTATCACAACATAGTAGAGTAGGTAGTTGCTTTATGGAAAGTTGTGTAGATGGGTGTTTGAGGATGGAGAGATTAATTTGACATGGAGGTGTACCATTGTGTAGGTGAAGGTGGTTGGATTGGCCATCCAACTTATTCATCACTTGGATGAGCTAGTGTGCAATGGCATAGCGAAGGGGTCAAAAGTCGTATGTACAATGATTCGTTTGTGCAATACTTGGTTATTGTGGAGGAAATTCTTGATGGAGTTGGATGAAGACAACAGGAGGAAAGTGAAATATTGCCTTGGTGTAATTGGTTTGAGCATGTGGTGGATGTTAGAAAGAAATGATTATGTTTACTTGTGACAAACGTACTCTGGAGTGAACATGAGAAGTTTGATGCTTCTCAACTTATTTCAAAAAATTAGAATTACAAGCACATATGGAGACATAATGAAACTTTGGTTGCGTTGGAGTATGGGAGCAAGAATGAACATGAAAGTTCAACTCTTAGAAATTTTTCATATTCCAATTTGGGTTGTGACATTGGTTGTGATAACAGTGGAGTAGAGATCTGATCCATTAGGGATTTTTCGGATGACTTATGGTGGAGTTTTTATTTGCATGCATTAATTAACCATTGGGAAACTGAATGAAAGAGAATGAGAAAAGAAAAGGAATCATATAACCATATATATGTGCAGATCTGAGAAATGCAATGAAAGACAACAAACCATAACAGTTGATGCGGAGTTGAAGCTGCTTTGCCCCTACGTCTCAGAGCCTTTTCTGCAATGGGGGAGGCTTCTTTATTTCTGTTCGAAGCTCAATAGTAAATCATGCAGTACCAAATGGCTACAAGACTGATCTTGTCTTCCTTGAATCTCTAGAACCATGCAAAAAAGCTGACACATAAAAGCAGTGTCCGGGCTCTGAGAAAATAGTCAGGCATCTCCTCCTCAACAACTTCTTTGCCTCAAACTGGCTTTGACTTGGCTTTCCTCAACATCTCTGCTCTGAATTACTCTCAAAAGCTGTCCCCATGGCCTCAAATAGCCTTGGTTAAATGGCAGTTGGGAAGGTAGTTGTCCATCTCCAACTTCCTCCAAGAAGTTAGGCTCAAAAACCACCCAATAAATCCCAATTACATTAAAAATGAAGCAGTACATTTAGAGACCAACAAAATTGGTTGAAAACCCACTTTGAAACTATAATATAGTTATATACAAGCTAGCCAGCCTAACAGCCCTCTTAAACGGTCATATGTTTTACATATGGCCTAAAGTAATAAGGCTAAGCGCTGGCCCTTTCATTTGGCACTTGGTCATAATATGGTCCAATAGAACCATGGGCTTAAAACAAATGGAGCTCCCAGCATACATATGGTAGCGGTTATAAGCGTTGGTTAAATTTGAGCAGCACCATTAGTTGGGCGTCTTGCGAGAATGATCAGATGGCTATCTTTCGCTCTGGATTTCCATTGAATGAACATGAAGCCAATGACAGAAGTAGAATAAGCCAGGCCTTTCACATGAACCACAACTTTGAACTAATTCAAATACAAAACCTTCGAAATAGTTAATAAGCATCAATATGTGGCACAGTGGTCACGGAACCTTTTTTAAATCATCCTTGGAGGAGAATTAGCCGGATTCGAACCGGCGACCTCATAACATTTTGATTAACCAAACAAATGCAAATATGTAATCTTGGGTGCCACATATCCATTGATTGGGCCACGTGGAACCCAACCATTTGCTTTCGAGCGGTGCCATGTGTCATTTTCGATTCGTGCTGTTAACCAGCTATAAACACTACATCATCACATGTCATCTGCCACATCGTAGGCCACATTACATCTACCTAGTCATCTACCCACGTCATTCTTGATACTTGTGCCACATCATCACCCTTCCGGTGGTGACATGTCCTCAATGTTGGTCCAACTGTATGCTCAAAATGCTAAATCTTCTTGACACGTGTCACCACACCGGAACCCGCCGAATTTTATGCAGGACTACACGGTTAGCAAATTTTTCCTGTTTGGGTTTTCTGACAGAATGTGATATCTTCTTCCTACGGACTCTGTTTGACAAAAGTAAATATACCACGGAATCAGGAAGAGCGAGATGGACACAATGGTGTTGGTTTCGTTGGATTACGAGAACTTTTTGAGCATTTTCATGCCACAATGGGGCTTGAATCGATTCCGGATAAAGTCGATTGTCCATGATAACAAAAGGCATCTTGGGCTACATTGAAGACAAAGATAGGGGAGAGGTAGTTAGTTTCATGACAACTTCCAAAGTGGATGGTTATGATGTTTCACTGTAATCTGGTGTTATGGAAAGTTAGAGTTTCCACTTCACAAGAAACTTGAAGTTTCCATAAAATGGAAATTTTGTAGTTTCCATTTGATGCGAAAATAGGGAGTTTCAACAACCGGTGATTGAGATGGAGAGGCATGAGTTCGAGGAAGACTTGGAGATTAAAAATTATGTGGATGTTATGGGATGGAAATGGTGGGTGGGGAGGTGTAAGGCTTGGGGCATCTATCCCAAGAGCGTGCTCCTCCACCGTAGACCATGAAAGGCAACTCGGGTAGACAAAGTGCTCGATTTGACTAAGGAGGCAAAAGTACTCTTATATGATGGATTTGGGGTTCCTTGGGTGCTCTCTATGCCAAGGAATGACTCCACCAAATATTTCTTTATGAAAATGGAAGCATGAGTTGGGCACTCCACCAAAGCATTGGGCACTACACCAAAGCATTGGGCACCCCACCAAAGAGGTCTTCGTCAAAGGGCGATGGGTTGAAGGTTAATGGGAAGAGCGAAAGGTGAGCTCAAGAATATAGTCAGCTAAAGATGTTACAACCCTGGATTAGAGAAAATGATTTATAAGGTTTATCAAGTATGGTTAATTAAATAATTAATTATAATATGTATTAGTTAAGTAATGATTAATTATTAATAATATTATTTATTTATTTATTGGCTGTATATATTAATTAATTAATTGAAATTAATTATTTAACACATTTAATATTTCGGTGTAGCAATTAAAAGCTTAACAACTTTTAATTTATTATTATTATAAGCACTGCGTAAGAAGTGATAAAGAATTGAATGGAGGGATAAGGTGGTGGAATTAAAGGAGGGTAGGAAGCGGTGAATGGAAGAGGATATGAGAATGAGAGGCATTCGGGAGAAGGGCTTTTGGAATTTTGGGGAAAAGAAGCATTATTTGAGATTAGAGACTGTATTTCATGGTTTTGGTATTTTTACGGTTTTGGAGTTTGGATGGACTATTACAGGGGTGCACCAAGTTGCTAGGAGTTTTGGGCTCGGGGCCAAGAATCCTCCTGGGAATCCACAGACTAGGGGAGGATGAGCTCTGTCTTCTAGCTAAGGAGGAAAATGTCCCGGTTTAGGCCGAGTTGGGCAAACTGTGAGAGGATGCTTGAAGTGGATTAGAGAAATAGCATCGAGATAGAGGTATGTATTTTAAGTGATTATGATGTGTTATGTGATGGTTATGTGATTTATTTTCATGAAATGTTAATAAATTTAATTTCGAATAAATTGCTGGTTAATCTGAAAGGTGTTATGCAGAATAACATTTATTTATTCTCTATTTTTACTTTTGTTTTATAAGGCTTTGTGAGGGATAGAGACCTTACATGGTATCATAGCCAGGTTTAGAACTCAAAACACAGGCTTGACCATATAACTATACCAATCTACTCCTTTCCCCAAAATTTTGGATGAATTAAATATAGCTATGATGAAAGATTTCACCTCTAAATGATAAAATAAAAGCATTTTGCAAAGGAAGCAATGTTAAAGAAATAGAATATGTTTAAGAGTAACAACCAAATGGAAAATTTGGAAACAAATATGCCTACAAAGTATCAAATACTCCAATCTATAGAGGGATGAAAAATTCACCTACAAAATTGAGTAACAATCGCAAAACCAAATGCTATGCAAAAGAAACTCAAGTTGCTACTCAAAGATGGAAGGATTAAAGGAGCCCAACCATAATATCTAATGATAGACACTCTGCAAAGAGCCATTATCCTTGCACTTAAAATAAAAGGATTAAAAGAACCAAACCATAAACTATCCAATATAAAGAACCTTGGTAATAATAATGATGAAACAAACCTGATCTTCAAAAACCACATTCCCTCCAAAAGAAAAAGATTTAATTATGCTTTGGAGTATTGCAAAGAGCGAGAAAAAAATAGTAAAAGAACAATATTTTAATCCGAACAAACAATATTTTGGAAATGTGATGACTAGAGAATGGATGTGCTGATGCAATTGTACATTAAAGTAGTTCTACATAGTGCAAGCTGTAATATGTTCCTTAAGGTAGCCTAAAGTAGGTACAAGTTGACCTAAACAAGGGACTATGACCTGCTGAATGGGGGCAGTTTGCATCATTTCCTACATTGTTGCTTTGAGCTTTCCTCCTCATTGTGCACACTTCTATCATATAGAAAAATTCCTACTTGCCAAAGTCAAAGAGACCTGATTGCATGATAGTGGATATGCCACCAAAAATTTAGAATATTACTAATTAATTAAAAATCCCAATTAGAAAAATAATCACTTAAAAAAAATTCTGAACTTCTGTATTAGGTATCCCATAAATCTTTACATTAGCTTCTTCATAAATCCTCCAATATTGTCCAAGCATGCAATGGGTTCCCAACGAGGTTATATATAAAGATGAAAAACAAAAAAATAAAATTACTATATCAACATCAAGAAATAATTGCACAAAATAGATGACATCAAGATGATTATAAAAATACAGACATGAAGGAGAAGAAAATACTCATGAAATGAAAATACATAAAAATCAAACATGGAAAATGAATTACAGGTTCTCTTTATGAAATACTTGCTCCATGCTTGTCCTTGTATGCCAATCTGCATAGCTTGCAATGGCTCCAAAATCACTCCACGTACTGGGCATCCAAGTAGATAGGTTGTAAGAATGTGCCCTACTTCATGAACAAGAATGTGTCACATGGGAGGCCAAGAGCTGAACTAGAGAGCCAAGCCAGGAGAGGGCACACCGGGTCAAACAATAAGGGGGAGAGGCCGGTGCAAGCCATAGGGATCTGGGTCTCGTGCATTGTAATCCTGCTACCAAAATATATATAATAATAAAATTATTGGGCCAAGGCCCACTTTCCAAATCAATCAACTACATACGAAATCCTAAATCCAAGTATGAATACCAAGCGTTAAGTTGAGTAATATGAGGGGCATATCTCTTATGCACTATGTGTCTGAGGCCCAATCTCAAAAAAATGTGGAGTGGGGCCCAATCTCCCATCTCTATCCCTTCACGGTCTCATGAAGAACCAAGTAATGCCCATATCTGTAAGGTTTCTGCCAAGATGCCACAGTCCCGAAGACATTCCTCGAAAGTCAAGGGCGATGCTCTAAAGTTGAGGCTGCCTCTCTCACATCTTGTCTATGCTAGTCAGTGCAGAAGAGCCTTCTACAAATAGATACTCAAGCCAAGATGGACAATTATCCTGTCACTATTACAGATTAGGGTTCTCAGGCTTTTATTGGTTGTAGCAAATCTGGGAAGACACACTGGTGTGACGTGGGTTTTGGACCCCATTGATGATGGGACAAAAGGATTTAGGGCAGCAGTGTGCTATACAAAAGAAAAATACCCCAGGGCCTTTTCGCCTCTCAGAAATAAATAGCCTGCAGGCCCTGATCTTGTTTAAAGCTCAATATCATACGATCGTAAGGCGTGCAAAAACAGATGTCTCAAAGCCTTGCGCACCAGGCACCAAATATCAATAAATAAGACAACAAGGAAGAGCTTGAGGAATTATTGTTTTGAGGAGAATGCGTGGAAGGCCACACATTCGGCAGCCACTTGAAAAAAAAACTCAAGCTTTCAGTGACGCAACCTAAATTTTTAAATTCTAGCGCATAGCACAGTTAACCTTTCAGAAACCCGGTCTTTCCCGAGGTCCAAGATATCACATGAATTAAGTGATTAGAGAATCCCATGAGGTTTCCTTGGTAGAATAGAAAGATACAATAAAAAAAAAGGATTGGAATTTTCACCTATGATCTAATCTCCAAAAATGGATGAGAGAAAACATCAAGTTCAAATCCCAGTATGCGGAGTGCCCGGCAACTTGCAACACCACTCACCAAAGTCGACACCCATGTCAAACGCCAAGCCACTGAGGAGAAGAGGGAACGCGCCATTGTTTCGACACCCTCGTTCACGGAACTCGTGGATATTAGAGTTCGGCCAAGAACATAGGGATAGCCATGGCCATGACCTCATCCTTCACCTCATGATGCGTTTGGGAAGGAAAAAAAAAACAGAATGAAAGAAGGTCAAAGTGGCGAGGGTAGGTTTCGAGGAGATAAAGATGATAATAATTTAGGGTTGGGGATGAGAGCCCTAGGAAGGAGGGAACGTGGACCTCATGCACCCACGATGCCCGACTTCAAATAAAAAAAAGAAAATTTGGTTTATTTCTTTATTTCTTTTTAAAATTTCTCTTATTTAATAGTGTTTTTATTTTTATTATTCTTTTAGAACTTTCTTTTAAATTACATTTTTTTTTTATACATCGTGTTAATAAAAATTTGTTAAAAAAAATGTTAATTATAAAAATATAATTGCTATAATAATAATAAGGTTATAAAATAAAAAAGGATTTTAGAGTCATGGGTTTTGAACCCACATTACCACAAACCCAAGCCTTAAAAATGACCAAACACCAATAAGCCACACATATCGCTTTTTACAAAATAAATTCATATATAAATAAATTACTTATCAATAGTAACAAAGTACTATCCCAAAGTATAATCTTCAATTATCCAAGTTAACCAAGCAATGAGTTCCATGCTTACAACCATCGAGCCAAACACCAGAAGCCCACAAAAGGGAGCATTTTGTGCATAATGTATTAACATTATAAAATTTTAATGTTAATAATGGGTTTTAAACCTATTATTATTAATCAAAATATATATATATCCCTTGATTAATAAAATGTAATAGTGTAACTTTTTAATTTACAGGTTAAAATTCCTTGTGGAGTAGCGGGAGTTTGATGCATATTATGAGAAATAGTCAGGGTAGAATAAGGGTATAATAGAAAACACCATATAAGGGATATGATGCAATATGGCGAGTATGGTATAGTGCTAGCATAACTACCAAGGTGAGAGGTCAATATTTTGTAGGTGGGAAGACATCAAGCTTGGGTACTTTAGCCTAACCTATCCTTCCCCTAGAAATGCGTTTGTTTCTGAGACAAGTTATGCCTAACCTTGTTTTCTAGTTTAATTTGTGCAAATGAGAATGTCCTTGAACTCACGACAGCTTTGGTTGATGCTAGTTAAATAATACAAGATGGTTAGGACTTTCTGAAATCAATCCCAGTAGGAGAACTCATCCTTGAGGGACCTTGACGTTACCACCACCATCTTTGACTTCAACTCTCTCTTTTTGCGCTCTTTGGAGGATATAAATGAGACTTTAAAGGGACTTCAATCAACAATAATCGAAGTGGATCCCCACCTTCTAGAATGGGTAATCCATAAGCGTCTAGGATTCAGGAGGACCTCACAAGAATATATCACTAAATCTGAAGATCCAAGCATCTGGTACAGGATCACATGCAGTGAATGTGTAATAGAAAAACATGTGGTTGCGAAGCATAACAAGACATTTTGCCTTAAGATACTGTGCGTCCACTTCAAAGGCAAAGATAGCAATATTTCAATTGAGAGACAATGCCTTGAAATGGTGGAGCAACCTGGAAGAAGAATTTCATCTTACCCTGGACACATTATCTTGGGAACTTTTAGAGAGAGGTTCCGAAGGAAATATCTGAAGCTTACTATGAGGAACAACAGTGGGAGCATTTCATACCTTAATCTGGGGAAACCGAACCATAGAAGAATATGAGATTAGGTTTATGGAATTGGTCAAATATGTTTTCTATATGGACAATGAACAACGACAAACAAAGCTCTTCGTCTATGGATTGAAACCTAAGATAATATCTATGGTGTGGATAATGAAGCTTGTCTTGATAGAAGAAGCATTAAATGTGGTTATGTGTAAGACATGAACTTACTTGGAGATACAAGGTGACCTTTATGCATCGTCATGGATTCGTAGGGAAGGCCCTAGGACATTTCCCAAGGGAGGGGCTCAAGGCCACTTCCATATAGTATAATTACTTTCAAAGGACTGATGGCTAGGGGATTTCAATGGCAGCAAGTACATCATCTCATTCATCACCAATGATACAGGCAGGTCCACGACCATCTCAGAATCTGACTAGTAGGGGCAAAGGTTCGAGGGGAAGGAACTCATTTTAAAAACAGTCGCAGAACCATGCGCAGGTTCAATCCCATGTAACCTGTTGGGGACGTGGAGGATACCGTTACCAGCGTGATTGCCTAGAGTTACAATCAAGATTTGTGCATAGAAAGGAAAAGAGCCTCAATGGGAAGAGTAAGTAGTAGCCACCATATTTACACAGTTAATAATGTCCTTGAATACCAAACATCAATCCCTTGATTAGTGGAGTCTCATCGAGGTATGCTAAATCATATCAATGGTAATATTTTATTGATTACGGTGCTAGATAGTTTCATTTCACCATCTGCATTAGAAAAGAGTGGGTTGGAAGCCTACAAGCATGATGACTTTAAACAAAATTAGGATGGCCTCGAGGAAAACAAGCAGTGGGACCTAGTGTTGATAATTGTATAGTAGACCTAGAATTAATGTACTGCAGGTTGAAGGTTTATATTCTTGCTCTGGAAGCATTATGGCCTAATGAAATCATTGGAATGGATTAGTTAGAGCTCAACGAGATTTGAAGGTAGATTATTAAAAAGAGGGTGCTTTGTGATGACGATGAGGGAGGGCTAGTAGAGATCTAGGGTGTATGGAGAAAGGTGTCAATACACTTTATCTCAAATATGAAGGTTAAGCCGATACTTGAGGCAAGGGTGTCAACTATATATGTAGTGGAAGAGGTGAATGAAAGGAAGGGACCCTCCTTGGATGTGCCAGTATTGTTAGAATTTAAGGATGTTTTTAAGAACGAGTTACCAGGGTTACCCCTCACGAGAGGAGCTTGATTTTACTATTGAGCTATAAAAGAGCACAGTGGAACCAATTTCCAAGACATTGGATGGCGATACCAGGAACTTTGTGAGTTACAAATCTGATTGAAGGAGTTCTTTGGACTTAGGGCTAATAGGTGATGTCTCACTTTGAGGAGTTACCAATAATTTTTGTAAAGAAGAAGGATGGTTCCTTATGGTTCTGTATATATTCGAGGGGCTTGAATCATGCTATAGTGAAAATAGGTACCCAATGTAGTGAATAGATGACCTCTTCGATAAAATGAAAGAAGTAGCGGTATTCTCAAAGGTGATGATAAATTATCACCGATTAAAGTTAAGGAAGGTGGTAATATTCCTAAAGCGCCCCTTTCGAACTTTCGATTTGCAGTGCATTACGAGTTTCATCATAGTACCTTTCGGATTAACCAATCTTGGCGGTGTTCATGAGCCTCATGAACAAAGTATTTCGTAAGTACTTATACCATTTTGTACAAGTCTTTCCATATGACATCCTCGTAATACAAAATGAAAGAGATCATGAGGAACACTTACTAGTGGTGTTATCCTACCTTAGAAGAGAACAAGTGTATGGGAAGTTGTCCAAAGTGTGTCCCTTCTTCGAGAAAGAGATCCACTATTTAGGTCATATCATTTTCTAGTGAAGGAATCTCTGTGGACGCAGGAAAGAGTAAAAGGCCATTATGGAGTGGCAGTGCCAAAAAATGCCCATACAAGGGTGAGAAGCTTTATGGGGCTAGCAGATTATTATCAAAGATTTGTGGAAGGATTCTCTAAATAGAAACCCATCACCACTTTAAGTGCAAGGGGTTAGGTATGAATGGGCCGGAGAATAATGTGATAGTGCATTCATTGAGCTTAAGAAGGTTACTAACTAAGGTAAGCCAATTCGAGTGTGGGATATGAAAGGACTTCACGATACATACGGATTCCTAGAAACAAGGGTTGGGGGCCATGCTAATGTAGGATGGAGGAGTAGTAGCTTATGCATCAAGGAATTTGAATAGGCTTACGAAGAGCTATATGTGACTCATGATTTAGAGTTGGCGGTATGTGCGACTCTGAAACTCAGGCACTATCTTGTCAGGGAGCTTTGAGCTCAAATGGACCATCAAAGTTTAAAACATCTCTTCACTCAAGGATATTTGAATTCCAAGCAAAGGCGATGGAGGGAGTTTATGAGTGAGTATGATTTTAGTATTTCATACATCAAGGGGAAAGGAAAATGTGGTCACAAATGCCTTGATCAGGAGACCCACGTGTATTCTCTTGGTACCTTTAAATGTCAATGAGGAACATGTGTGACACAACTCCAAGGAGATAGTTGGTATTTTAAAGGTTACTATGAAACCTCTGTGGAGGCAAGGTAGTCAAGTATGAAGGATATAGTGCGGAAGGAGACTATTAAGATCTAGAGGAAGGATGTACATCCTAAAGATGGGGATATTTGAGCATCATCTTTGATAGAGATCAATGAAACACTTTTATTGATAGCATCAGTGTGAAGAAGAAGATATGCAGCGGACATGAGGAAGCTGATCTTATTCTAGGTAGGCATGAAAAGTGATGTGGTCCATTTCTTTGCCAAGTGCCTAGAGTGTCAACAAGTGAAAGTGACCACCACCGCGGGCCTCCTACAACCATGATGTCCCTATGTGTCCAAGTGGAAGTCATCTCTATGGATTTTGGTGTGGGGTTGCCTCACATCTTCTAGACACAATGTCATTCTTGTGATAGTTGATAAGTTAAACCAAGAGTGCTCATTTTATCGGTTAGAACACTTATGATGTCCTTGTGATGTGTACGATGTGTTTATAAATGAGGACTATCCGTTTACCTGAGGATACCTAAGAAGATCATTTCATATAGGGAATCGAGATTCACTTCTAGGTTTTTGGAAAAGTTTACAGTCAGCATTAGGACCTCGATTTAGCAAGCAAATCTTATCATCCTACAAAATGGAGATGGGAAAAGCTGAAGAGTAAATAAATTCCTTGGAAGACATGCTTAGGATACATGTCATGGATGATCAAACCCATTGGGAGAACTACCTACCTTTGGTAGGTTTCCCTACAATAACAGTTTCATAGCTCCATCAAGGCCCACCCCTCTATGAAGCTCTTTATGGAAGACCATGCAAAACGTCATTGAGTTGGGATGGATTAGAAGACCGAGTATGGTGGGCGAGAATTGATTCAAGATATGGAGAAACAAAAGAATAAAAAAGAGAAACAAAAAAAAAAAAAAAAAAAAAAATTATGTGGATGCACACAAGACCGACCAAAGTTAGGAAGTGGGAGACCGAGGTTTCATTTGTATCGAGGCCTAATAAGAGTACCATACGTTTTGGGAAGGGGGGAAAAGTTGTCACCTTGATTTATAGGACCATTGATAAGAGAAAATTGGACCGTTGCCTATCATCTCATCACTGCCACCTTACTTGCATAAAACTCATAATGTTTTCATGCTATACATTCTCGTCATTATGTTCTTGATGAATCACATAAGCTAAATTGGAAGGAATTGTAGGTATCGGTCATGGGAACTATCCGCAGTGAAATGGGCCATGCATATTGGACCATAGAGTAATGACTCAGGAACCGTCAGTGACCAATTTAAAGGTCCGGTGGGACAAAATTATAGTATAGGATCACGCTGGGGAGGATGTTGAAACCTCTGATGAGATTATCCCTCACTTCTTTTGACCACCTCAGAATATGTTTTTCTCCAAAAAGGTTGGTGTATGTAACACCACCTTTTTTGACTTAGACAACTAGGATTATTTGAGGCCTAAACACCTTTATTTTCTATTCCCAGTGAGAAACTATTAAACAATGCATGAACTTTTAAATGCATTATGAATCTTTATGAATGTTTAAGTAATATATATTTGGATAATGATGGATATGATGCGATATATTGTGAGAATGTAAATTTTATGAATCTTTAAATGTTGGCGTGATGATGATGGAATATGATGTGTTGATCTACTATGTGAATGTAAATTCTATGAATGTCTAATTGTTATTGATGATGATGGATATGATAGATATTGTGTGAATGAAGATCATATAACTGAAGGTTTAAAATATTATTTGAATGATATTGGATAATAAATTAATTTATTATGTAAATGATAATTTTACGATTGGGTGTCGTTAATTGAATTATGAGATATTATGAGATCTATTTCTAACTTGAAAACTTTGATGTTAAATTTGTTGGTCTGTGATCAATTGAAATTATGGTTGTATGCAATTACATGATGATAATGCATAAAATGTATGAGTTTGTGTTATAGACTGTCTGAAGGTTATGGGGTATGAAATAGCCATGGGATAATATATGAGAAGTGGATGTCATATTACTTGGCCAGAAACAATATGGTATGAATATTTGTATAATGGCAAAATTATATGGGTTTGGATGCATTACTGTGATATATGTGGACTAGTGCGGGATTTCAAGTGGTGAGACTACCCAAAATTGAATAGGCGATGACAAAACTCCCAGCAACTTAGTGCCACTGTATATTCCATTATAGAGTGTGGACCCCTAATCCTAGGAGGGTGGGAAGCATTTCCCACCATGTATCCTCTGAAACCCTGAGTCATGGGAGGACAGTGTTAGATCCTCCCTAGGCGTGATGATGATTAGCTAGGTTACACAATTGGAAGTTTGTTCAAGATAGTGACACTTCCACTGACAGGTTCTATTTGAGTTAGGTCAATGTCGTTGATGCTCCAAGATAGTCCAACAGAGGAATGATAGGAATGGAAGGTGGAAGTAAGTTATGGAGGAAGGATAAGTAGAAATAGTTGAGAGTGTATGGAGAGTTGTCTTATGTTGGAACTTATTGTGTTTCATGCAGAAAAGAAAATGTATATATATATATATATATATATATATATATATATATGAATATTCATAATTATGTAACTAATCACAATTGTCTAAATGTACATGTTTGAAATTTGGGCCATTGTAACTAAGGGATTTTGCAAACATTTGAATGGTTTATTTTCTTTTATAAAATAGAATAGTCTTGATTGAATGGATTGGATGCATATGGAAATTACTAGAGATGATAGTTATTGATATTAGTACATCAACGAGACTTGTATCTTTTAGCCTACATGTATTTCTTGCACATGTACACTAGTATGTGGAGTCTCTTGGCTTACTTACTAATAATGTCGGTTATTTGTTAGAAATGTGTGCTGGACCATGTTTCTTTTAGTTGTATCATAAAATAATTTAACTTAGGGACGAAGTTTCACGAGAAAAGAATTAGGTGTATCTTAACCTTAGCAGATTAAATAGTTGCTTAAGGTTTACCAAGTATAGTTAGTTAAATAATTAGTTGTCCTAATATGTATTAGTTAATTAATGCTTAATTATTAATAATAACTAATTTAATTATTTATTGTTTAATATGTGTTGAGAGTTAATTAGTGGATGATTATTTACTTACATTTAATGTTTAGGAGCAATTAAAGGCTTGATAACTTTTAATTTATTATTAAACTTTTATAAGAAGTGATAAAGCATTGAATGGAGGGATAGTGGGGTGGAATTAATGGAAGGTAGGATGCGTTGAATGGGAAGGAGGATATGAGGGAATAGAGGCATTCGGGAGAGGAACTTTTGAAGTGGAAGAGAAGCGTGTGAGATTGAGGCATGTTTCTGGTTTTGATGTACTACACAGTTTGGAGTTTGGGTGGACTATTCTGAGGTTGAACCTATGTTGCTAGGGAGTTTTGAGCTCGAGAGGGGGCAAGAATCCTCCACGGAATCACAGACTAGGGAGCGGATAAACTCTGTTCCTAAGCAGCGAGGAAAGACCAGTTTTAAAGGCTGATTGGTAGAGCAGAGAGACAACCATAGTTGAGAAATAACATCAGATAGAGGTATATAGAGAGGACAACCGTGGATTGGGGAATTAGCATCAGATAGAGGTATGTATTTTAGTGATTATGTTGTGTTATGTGATGGTTATGTGATTTATTTTCATGATGTTAATAAATTTAATTTATGCTAAATAAATTATGGTTAAATGTTGAAGATTAATTTGTACAAAATAACATTTATCTACTCTCTATTTTTTTTTTACTTGTGTTTTATAAGGCTTTGTGGGGACATAGACCTTACAAAGAATAGTTGAGCTCGGGTGACTGACGTGTCAAAGAGAGAGACCGAGATGAGAAACCAAGGAGATGTGTGATAAACGTTATCCAGTGAAGAGGTGAACGATAGGTCAAGGCACAACTTGGGCTCCCAAATGGAAATGATGAGTTGTCTAGGGGAAAAGTGGACACGCGTGAGTGAGTCAGTCAACTCACCCAAGGGGCATGCACCCACTTAGACTAAATTTGGCCTGAAAATGAAAATGGACAAGCATGAAAGGTTGTGTCCTCTCCAAGGAAAAGAGATGCACCACTTGGGAGAGTTGGGCGCCTATATATGCAAGGGAGAGGACAAAACAAAAGAGGTAGGAAAAAGTGACACATTCTTGACAATTGCATAATTGGGAGTCTGAGGAAGCATCTAAGGCGGAAGATCGAGAGCTCCTCCAAAAGGGACAAGTCCACCTTGATGGGTGACTTGAGACACCTTGTGGAGTCTGCATTGAGGAGTAGAGAGGGTGAGATTTTATGGCTAAGGAAACTTCTAGACAAATGGATTTTGGTGGTGAAGCTAAGTGTCTCAGTTCGCACCATTATGAGAAAAAGGCAACATGCTTGTGACTGATGCAACGAAGGAAGGACGCATAGGATGAATCACTAAAGAAGAGTATTTGGGTTTTCTCACAAGTTATTTATGTAACATGAGAAGAATCTCCCTTTTTAAACTTTATTTGTGTGTGGCACGAGCTTGGATCGACACATTGTTGTT
>SNQJ01S0199011.1:0-17118 GCA_010110895.2 Picea sitchensis
CTCTGATGGAAAAAGGGTTTAAGAGACTAACCCACTGGGATACTGAACAGGTCTGCTGGCAATGGGTACCGACCTGTGGTATGACCAGGCAAACCCATCAGAGTACTGAACAGGCCTGTTCGCAATGGGGCATTCTGCCTGGGGAAGGCACCTCTCACTAATTATCACAACTACCCCACCAGAGTACTGAAAATGCTTGTTGGAAGTGGGTTCTGGTTGAAACATGTCTCATCTATACTTTTCTGATTGAAAAATCCACTTTTTTCCATCTAAAACAAAAAGAGTAAAGGTCATTATTGGCTCTCATGAGATACAAAATCCCAGATGAATTAGCAATATAATTCTCCAAGAAAATGTCCATTTGAGAATCACCCTAAGTCAACTTACCGGTCTGACATCTAAAGCCTACACTATCTAATAAGGAAACTTCTTAAGAGTGGAGCCCTAACTAGGGAGCCTAATATACTCGTATTATGAAATTTATCTATAACATCCAATGATAGTAAAACTCTGAAGAAATTTAGGTGGGATATGTTCTTTTGGCAAACATATATGTATTCCCTTTCACTGCTGAATGCTACCTCTGTCAATATTCCATTAAAAGAAGGGCAATTTCATTTTTTGGCATGAGATGCAAACATAGATGTATTCCCCTGTTTCACTGCTGAATACTACCTATGTCAATATTCCATTAAAAGAAGGGCAATTTCATTTTTTGGCATGAGATGCAAACATAGATGTATTCCCCTGTTTCACTGCTGAATGTTGCCTCTGTCAATCATCCACTCCAACAGGGGCAATTTCATTTTTTGCATGATATCATATGATAAGTGATAAGTTGTACTTCTAAAATTTGATTGATTCCTTTTACTCTTTTCATCTTTTCTCCATTATGATATCAAATATTGAATCTTCTTGCCTACAGAGATACAATATCTTCGCCATGGGGGAAGGTCAAAGAGCCCCTTCAAAACTCTTTTTCAGACTCAAATGATCACTCTACACAAAAGAAGATACGCACATCAGAAGTACAGGACATTCCTGTACCAAGTTTTCAAGAAGCTTCAGTCTAAAAGGATGAATTTTGAAAAATTACAAGCAGTCACACATACTATGGGCATCGATCACACAAAGGTGAAAGAAAAGGTAAAACGGTATTTATTTTCCTATGCTCATAAAACTACAATAAATATGAAAAGCTATACTAAATCCTACGACCTTAGTATTAAAACCATGCGCCTATCCCTCATACCTATATGCCTAAACCTAATTAACCCTCTCATAGCTCTTGAACATGGTTAAAGGAAAAAATCATATCAAAATATGAAGCATGCATAGCAATGATAACCCACGAATATATTTCATCCTCAAGCAAATTCACGAACCTATCGTATATCATGAACCACGATCCAACATTAATTTCACCCCCGAATGCTCAATCACCTATTCTAAAATGATGCTCTGATACCCAATGTCTTATCCTCATCATTACAGTAACGGGTAGATAAGAAATGGCTTATCTGGTGGCGAAGCCATCCAGATAATCCTCTTTTGGTCGTAATTTTTCCTTACAACACCCTCACTCAAACTTACCATTCGCAACACCATCACCATACTTCCCCCTGTTGTGAGCTTTTCTCTAGTTCTGAGCCTGCTCCTTTCCGGTACCAAACCCTCCATCAATTCACTACACCCTTGTGCTACAGCCCAACCCTTTTCTCAACTTATAACGATGGTTGTTATGAGACACGAACCGGTTTTCCAAGTTTATAGGGAAATCGAGGAATACCAATTATGTCAAGAAAAATATGCCAGATTGGGGTGGATACCATTTCTAGAAAAGTTTACAGGTTGGAACAAGAAGATATCTCAGAAATTTATACAAGGATATGATGGAGAGACGACACGTATAGGCAACCTACAACTGATAATTAATGAAGCAATAGTAAGGGAGGTTACAGGACTGCCTAGCAGAGGAGATAAATACTTCAAAGGTGTGGGAATTAACAAAGATATGTGTGAAACATTCATGAAGTTAGATCATTAACATCCCGACTGGAAGAAAGGGATCCCTAGAAATTACATCAAAGAAGAATACCACCCAATGATTACCAGTCTTCAATGATTTGTCACCTGTGAAGGAAGGTATGTCGTGACTTTCATTTATCACCTTAGGCTCCTATTGCATTTTGAAGGAGGCCCTAAAATCGATTTTCCCTATTTTCTATGGATGAATTTGAATAAAATGGTAAGGGGTGTTAAATCCATCTCCAAAATAGAAAAGGCTAGCATCTACCATCAAGGTTTCATTAAAATGTTAGTTTTGCATGAGCTTAGGAAATAGAGGATTAGTTGGAAAACCCTTATCACACAACACCTTTCCACAGGAAAAAAATCTATGGAGAAAACCCAGCATGGTCCAAAGAAAAGTAAAGAACCCAAAGAGAAAAAGAGCAAGAAGGATAAAACAACTCCACCATCATCTAGGGTAGTGAGCCAACATGAAAAGGTAGGGTCCTCCTCCACAATCAACAAGATTTCTAAAAGCTCTGAATTAAAAGGTAAAAACAAAGTAGTTGAGGAGACTTCCACGGTGGCAGTTGAGAAAGAGGACCATCATAAAATGATATAGAAAAGGAAGCATAGCTCAGAAATTAAGAGTAAACAGTCTGTGGCACAACCCCCTATCACCACTTCACAATTAGAGAGGAAGAAAAGGAAGTCTGCAAGCATTCCTGATCTAGTACCTCCTTGTAAAAGAACTACAAGGAGCATGGCAAAGAAGGGAAAAACAATAGTTAGTCCTCATACACAGGAAGATCCAATCGACCTTACCTCCCCTTCTGAGGATCTACCAATTCAAGATGACATCCCTAGTCTGATTGAAGAGCAAGGCACTATTACTCTATGTGAGATGAGGGAGGAAGTCGAGGAAAGGGAGTGCACCCTGCCAACAATGGTAGAATCAACAAAGAACTTGACAAAAGAACAAATGAAGAAAAGGATTTGGGAATTACAAAAACAAAATCAGGAACTCTAACAGGAAATAAAGGAATATCAACTCTTGGATAGATATATCAAAAAGGAAAATGAGAAGTTGAAAGCAACCAGACAACAAATTCAAGACGACCATGAGGAGACCTCTAACAAGCTCAAGAAGGTACTAAGACTCCTACAATATGTTAAGGTCATCAAAAGGGAGCTAAGAGAAGAGGCTTCAACCATCAATATCATTGATCCACCCAAGTAAAGAACACAGTCTCAAGTTTTGAAAATTTTGGGTTTTGGTTTCAATTGCATGAGGACATGCAATGATTTTGGCATGGGGGAATGTTGAGACCTAGAATTGACATTCTTATTACCCTATTTTACTCTTCACCTATACCTTTTTGGAACTATCTAAGGCTTGAGTGAATGACAAGAACACTATCACTTGCCAGTATTAAGGTCATAAGGTAAAGTATGGTTAATTCATGTATTTTGTGGTTTATTGAGTTAAGGAATTAAATATTTCATGTAATAATGCTCGATTTGTCATATGATCTTTGACCCCTAGATGACTAGCGTTCCTGTACCATCTCTTTCGTAATCTGGTACCTGTGCACCAAGATTGTTGTTGTCTGGTCCGATATCAAACGCATCCTAAATCTTACTTGTGGTGATCCGGTACCAATGAACACACTCTGTTATGGTCTGGTACCAACGACCACGCTCTGTCACGATCCGGTAACACCTTTTGTGCCATGTCGAGATTCGGTACCATCTGCCTATTACGATCCGATACTCATATGGAAGAGCCCAATGCACTAAGTTAAGGGCCAAATCTCGCCTAAGTCAAGTGGTGGGCATCTATTTGCTATGATAAGGATAGTTTGCTATGATGCTGAAGATGTAACCGAATGATAAACTTAAACAACTGATTGATTTGCAAATCCCTTCACCTCCTTGTGTTTCACGATGAAGATTATTAAATAGCCGTGGCAAGGATGGTAGAAGGAGAGGAGAGTTAGCATATTATCAAAGTGTAAGCAGCGTATGATAGTATAGAACATTTCTGAGTAATGATTAATGAAAAGTCATTTTATCCTCATATTTTGATTATCTATGATTGAGAATGAGTTGAGTTGTTAAAGAGAGTTTTGATTTTATCTGTCGAAGTGTGAGTGAGAGTAATGTGTGCATTAGAAGCAAGCTTCCTGTAGACTTCACCAGCTGACCTGTTGAAGCAGCAAGGGCCCACCACCCAACAAAGGTCAGCTTCTTTGTAGATTAGCATTAGTGTTTGTTTTCAATAGTCTAAACATTGAATTAGTTAAAGTTTTAACTCTGTTTGATGATAGCAGTACAGTTTAGATTAAGATTTCCATTTTATAATTGCTTAGATCTTTAATTACTCTATTTTTACATGTGCTCTGTTTCTATTCTCATGAGTTTGGTTTCCTTGAGTGATCATAGCTGTTGGCAGCAATAGTCAAAACTACTTGGAGAAGACCTAGTGAAGTTCATTGTGAACCACAGCAGAACCAACATATTGACTGTTGAACTACCTATGCTATGTTGATTGATGTGTGATTTCCTTTCAGAAAGTGTGGATTGCATAATTAGTTTCTGGGTCAGACATTAGATTTGATCTATCAACCAATTCCATCTCATACTTGCATGTGCCAAAATGGAATAGATAGCCTTTCTGTGAAAGACAACCAAGNCTTTCAGAAAGTGTGGATTGCATAATTAGTTTCTGGGTCAGACATCAGAGTTGATATATCAAACCAATTCCATCTCATACTTGCATGTGCCATAATGGAATAGATAACCTCTCTATGAAAGACAACCAAAGTACATTGTAGTTTTCTATTTTGATTTGTTTCCAGTCTGCATTATCTAGTTTAATTCTATACTCGTGACATTAGGAATTACCTTTCTTACTGGTGTCTTGTAACTCTGTTGATTACGAATCTCGGATTGATCATTAATGAGTGCATTATATTAGACAAATAAGTATCACAATAGGCCTCTCTCTCAAAGAACCCATCAACGGGTTATACTTAAAGAAATTTTATGCCTAAGCGTAGAAATTCTACTTTAGGTTATTTCTTTTCTAGTGTTTTTAATATTTTTTCCATCCTTCACGTCTAAACTATCATTTGTGCTATTGACAGATGCTTCCTGCATCGGCCTACCACATCGGTTACACCGATGGCACCAGCCGTTGGACAAAAAACCTCGCTTCGGCAGCTTGGGCCCTCTATACCCCCTCACATGAGATGCTCCATTCGAGTGGCATATGTTTGGGTTCAGCCACCAACAACCAAGACGAATACACTACCATCATTGGCCTCCTCGCTGATTCCCAGCATCATCGTATTCGTCACCTTAGCGTCTTTCTCGACTCTCAACTAGTCATTCTCCAACTCAACAATGTGTACCGCGTCTTCGATCCTTGCCTCTTTCGCAAATACCTGCAGGTTAGACTTTTATCTCGACATTTTGATTTCATTACATTTACACATATCCCAAGATAGTTGAATCAAATTACAAATAACTTAGCTAACATTGTGTTAGACTAGCATATATCACATCAAGATACCTCTACACATACATAAAAATATCAAAAACCTCTCACAGCATATATAGATTAGACATCACCAAACACATTAACAAAGCACATGTAAACATCACATAGATCCCAAAAGGTGTACTCATGTATATATAACTCGATCCATAGTGCCATCAAAATGTTTACATACAAATATACAAACGTCCATAGGCCAACGAAGCACCTCGGTAAAAAATGGGCTCACCAGCCTATATACAAAAATACAAAAATACATAGAGCACCACTCAAGGTGCCTCTAGAGCACCACCTCCTACCCCTCCCTCAGTCGGTGGTCCCCCACCCACTACTGGTCCCTCCAGACTAGGAGGTAACCATCTGGTCATAGCAACACCTGCTACTGCTGCTCATCATACCACATCCCGCCATGGCGGCGGAACCCCCACACACTGCTCCAGGATTCCCTCATCTTGAATATGTGACCACATACCCTCAGGAACACCCTGTAGAATTGTCTCTAGGCGACGACGAATATCCTCAAAATCTGCTCCGGCATCCGCCAGAGGAGCATGTGATGGCCCGACACCTGGGTCATCAAACCGACGTCTCCTCACTTCTCTCTCATCCTCAACTGGTCTCACCCCGACGTCCTCATGTTGATGTCTCTCTCCTACCTGCGACCCTCCCCGCGACAGCCTCCCCAGCTCCTAGCAAGCCGACACCCTCAGAAAATCAACCTCGCGCCCGCGAGGTGCCACATCTGCACATACAAACAACCAAACGATAGTATCAGCATCTATACCATATACACATGTCATGTTTTTCCCTGGAACAATACCCCCGGCCCACTGTCACTAACACCACATCTGCAGGTAATACCGGCTCTGTCGGTAGGGGCATTCCCCCAAATGGGAGCCCAGTCAAAAAATATATATCCTCCACCATAGTGAAGGCAATCTGTTCTCCCCACACCATAAAACAATGCAAGTCTAGACTCCACATCCGGATAAGAAACTGCAGGAGATACTCTTGTGCCCGTATCAACAGGCACTCAAAGAAATTCAGTAGCCCGCAGGCTTCCAAAGTAGCACGAACCCCCGGCTCCTCAATCGCCACGGCATCCCTCAGCTGGGACCAATCCCTCTCTCACCAACCAACCAACATCGTGCAAAATGATCGCCTACAGCCACATAAAACAGTCCTAGGTCAGCCACATTGAACATAAAAAACATTAAAAATATAAGTTTTACACCCGTTAACCTTGCCCCCAAAGCGCGGTTGTTTAACCCACAGGCACGCACACATGCGCGCCTGTTCATCCCACAGGCGTGCATGTATGCGCACCTGATCACTCCACAGGCATGCACTCAGGTGCGCTTGTCCATCCCATAGGAGCGCATGTGTGCGTGCCTACTCACGCTACAGGGGCGCCTCCATGCGCCCCTGTCACGAACATAGGTGTGCATCAAAGCACTTTTGTCCACTACACATCTGCGCACACATGTGCGGCTGTGTAGCCAACAGGCGCACACATAATGCGTGCCTTTGTCCCCCTTATGGGTGCCCCCATACATGGCTATCTGGACGGCAGGCATGCACTTGTGCGTGCATATTTTCGGATCGCCCGTGCACTTGGCAGCACACACCCATAAAACCCCCTATACGGCCCTCCATATAGGCCCTGCCTAGAAATGAAAAACCTAATTCTATGCGGGACGATCAGACTACTAACTTGAAGCTTGCTAATCCTGTATCAGCTGCCTCGCTCTCCCAGAATCTCCAAATTTCCTCTGAATACCTCTCGTCCAGTCACTCTGGAAGCAAGTACAAATGAGGTGGCAATGTGGGCCCTACAGCTATATATAGGCCTTTTAGCCAAACTTCCAATCACCATTCCGGGAGCTCCGGGTGTCCGTTCTTTGATCCATCTTCAGCCACGGGATCAGCATCATGTCATCTACATCAAGAAATTCCCTGGGCCACTTTTCATCCTTAGCCCCCAGGGCACCATTTTTTCATACCCTATCCAGGTACGCATGCTCATGTTCAAAATTATCAAATAAATGCTCGTATGTTCAATTCTTTTCAGATATTGTTCACGTCGGGTATTTGGTTTTCATGTGTGTAGGTACTTGGTCATCATACATCAACGCAACCCATTTAGGCATATAATCAACACTGGCATGTAATCATTCCCTCTGAATCTCAATTGCATCTCCAATCACACCCTCTGACATTTGCCTATAAGATCTCCATCTCCGACTCTGCAGTACCGACACCTCCATTTGCATCTTTGGTACTGTCACCTGGTAGCACTCTTACCCACATGAGTTGTCCCATTCATAACACCCTTTTGTGCCTTTGACACTCATGCTGTTTTTCAAACCCTTTAGGGATGGGAGTCCCGATAGTCTTACATCATGTCGCGAATCAGCCACATACTCCTTCTCCTCATTTTGCTAACTTTCCCACCAGACTCCCAGATTATCTCTTCAAGGTTCTATTTTTTACTGCACCTCTGTAATATCATGAACTCTCCATTTCATCCACAATCAGTTTGCCCCTCTGCAAATTTCCCTTCATTTCACCTACCTCATACAAAAACTCACCCATGGGGGCCCCACCCTCCACCAGTTCTCCAAGCAAATTGTGCCCTACCCATGCCAACCATATTACATTGGGGCACCCATTTCTGTATTTGTACACTCATCCCAAATTATTCTTTATTTATTTGGTACATTGTAAAAAGCCTTTGTTTTCAGCATTTACATTACCTTTTTGTCGTCACCTTTAGTGACCTTCTTCCCTTTTTGGCAAACGCAACCCATGTTTCCCTTGGTTGGGGAACTCCTTATCCTATACCTTTTTTGACATCGTCCATATACTTTGAGTATCCCACAGGCCACTTACCTCTGCCCTCTGATTTCGTTCACTTTGTCCCACCTTAGGCACAACTTATCCCATGTCTTGTTGTCCCCCTGACACTTGACTTAGTTGCACGGTTGCGGCCACTTATCCTTCGCATATACCCCCAACCAAGGGCGGTCTTGAGTCTTCATACATCTTGACTTCGACCATGTACCTCCTCCAGTTCATCATCTCACCTATTAGATTTCACGAAGCCCTTTGCTTCTAGGAGTCGCATCCCCCTTTTGTCGACATCAACACAATTTTCCAGAAGGGCGACAATATCTTGACTCTCATTACCTTTCCAATGAGAGATCTCGGACGACACAGGGAGAACTGCAATTTCTCCCTGCTGTCGTTGACCCCCATAACATTTGACTTCAACACTTTCTCATGTTATGGTGGGTCTTACTTTGCGACTATTGCAGTTATTTCTTATATTTGCCGAAGACCTCTGAACTGAGCTAGGCTATCAATGCCTACAAAATCCATGATATTTCTTACAGATGTCACTGCCTACCATTCAGAGTATGTTCCTTCGTTGATTTGTCTTCTACCTTTATCACGACCGCCTTCGAGGGTGCTGCAGTTGTCTACATCAACACATCATTCCTCTTTTGAATTACATGACACGAGCATGGGGCATGCCCGCCTCATTTGTACACAGTTTATTTTTACACACCTTATGGAAGGTTGGGTTCTACAGGTTCCCTTCTCCCTCCAATGGGTAACTCTTGACAATCCCACTATCACTCTATATTGCAACGAAACTCTTAGTAGAATAAACATTGATGGATTTTGGCTATACGTATGCTCCTAACCTCATCCATCAGGGGGTATCTGTTATCACTGAAATTTCGTCCGCAAATGGTTACAAGAATTCAACATCGCCAAACAGTTATGAGGTCACCCATAGACCAAAATTATCACAAAATAATTTCCAAAGGGTCAAAAACTATACAACCAGTGACAAAATTAAAGTGCACTATGACTACACAGGACGCGCGTGTACATGCGCAAAACAGAAATGCAGGAAACGCACACATGCACCTGATGCATGACTGTTGTCGCAAAAATCCGCGCACCTGAGAAACGAGCATTTATGAGAGTGGTCGGCCTCCCACCCACTTCTGGTTCAGCTTCCAAGTTGATTTGACACTCAAATATGGACTGGATTCGACTAGGTGGCTGGTCAAAGACCTAAAAATGCCCTAATTAGCCTCTTTACACACTATAAACTGGTTGCACAATACCTCAAAGAGGTGCTATAAAAAGGCCATGGATGCACTTCATTTTTCAAGGAATTCAATAGAAAAGTTATGATGCCACTATTCTCTTTAGGAATCCTCTATTGTCATCAAGAGTATACTAGCATCATTGCATTGGGCAATCCATCTCACCCCTTGAGTGGATTAGCAAAGCATTCTTTCACCATTTTCATTTTCAAAGTTGTAAGAAGAGCTTATTTGTGGGGGTCCAAGAGCCCTCCCTTGGAGGAAGAAGGGACCCATAGTCCTCTTTCTTCTTGGTGTTTTCTTTCACTAATATCAACCTTACCATTGGTGACATGGGTCTTATTGTTTCTTTTGTCCTTATGTCCCTATGTTCATTAGTTTAGTTGTTATTTTATTTCTTACTTGCTCTTTTATATTTATTTCTCTAACCCTTTTCCTTATAGCAGTCCTACTTAGAAAACCCAACTAAGCTTGCAAGCACCTCTATTTTGCTCACTAAGGTGACGAAAGAGGCGCAACACATGGCATAGTGCACACATGTACTGCATAGTAAAATGATGTAGTGTGCACATTCCCGGATATCGTGCACAGTAACTAAAGTGCGTGCAGTATGAAGGTTAGCGAACCTCGTGTATATGATATGTGTTATAGGCTAGTGAGCCAGTTATTATAAGCTAGGATTCTTATGTTTTGGAATTAGGCCAGTGCACCTAGATGTTAAAGGCCAGTGCACCTATTTTGTATATGTCTCATGATTAATATAAAATACATCGTTACGCGTAGACCGACCACGACAAAAGAGATGGGGGGCTAAACTTCACCAGTTAGGGAAAGGGAGGGCCAAATTTTAGGAGAAAGGGCTAAGCTAGAGAGCTTAAGCCAAAAAGGAATATTATATTAATATTTCTTAAAACATAAAGTATGGATAATTATTTTATCCTAATTTCTAAAAGTTGGGGACAAGTGGACCAAAGTAGCTTCCAACATGACAAGTGTCAAGTTGGGGACATGCATACATATCGTGGGGATTTAGCTCATTTTCAAACTTCTCCATCATTTGGACGATCATCTCTCCCATGATTCCTTCCATCATTCAATCATCCAGTCAATGACTCCATGACCATTTTCACTCACGCAGTCAGTTATCCTGCAGACATTCCATTTCATTTCACTGTATCTGAGCCGTTTCCATAACCATTTCCTGTTGGTGTACCTGGTTAGCTTGGGATCGGGATTGGAGAAGTGGGTTGTCAGGCTCGTGGGAAATTGAAGAGGCAGGTTGTCAGGCCCGTGAACAATTCTCTGAGTGAGAGAATTGTTGGGAATTGATTTCCTGAACGTGTTAAACTGCAGCTATAGTTCTCTAAGACTTCCATTCCGGCCTATTGCTAAATCCCTGGAAGGGAAGTGGGGCAGTTGAAGGATTGTTGAGCAGAGAAGGGGCACACTTCCTTAGGTGGGAAAGGCATGTGGGGAATGAGAGGTTGTAGGCTATTAGTTGAGTGAGCACCTGAGACAGAGTCTTTCCTGTTGCCTATGAGCCTTTGGCCTGGTTAGGAATCCCTTTACCTGGGTGGATTTTAGTCCCAGCTCTGGGGTGACTCACTGTTGAGAGTGATGAACATTGTAGTCTAAGGCTGGGAGGTTCGTGGATGGTTTTCACGTAGTTGGTGACAATATTTCCAAGATAAGTACCAATCGTGTGACAAATTTACATGTTTCACTGTTAATTACGTGCTTATGTTACGGTTTATCATATGTGTGATTATAAATGTCTATATGTTTATGGGTATTTCCCTATATATGTTGCATGTCTGTGTTTACTGTTAATCCAGTATGAAATAGTATATTTACAGAATGCAATTGTTTGTTTATGTTATATGTAAAGCTTTCGCAAGAGCGTTGTATGTATATATTATAATTGCATGCAGTTTGAAGAGAAAATTTATGTGGCATAGATCAGTTGAATACTGGGTATGTTATAGTATGTTCCACAGTGAGAGAACGAAAGTGTTCCCTCGTGTATCTTGGCCTGGCCATGGGTGGTCGAGGACGTTACAATATGGTATCAGAGCTTCAGTTCCAACACTGAGCCTAGATGGGTTGGAAAGGTTCAGTTGAAGCGAATATTCACAGAAGATTAATTTCAAAGTGACCAAATTTCAAGTGACAGAGCATCCATGGAAAATATTGGTGTGTAGGCGCACGCGGTAAATTTTGGCACCATGCGGAAAATGTTGGCGTGCAAGCACGTGTGGTAAATTTTGGCACTACGCGAAAAATGTTGGCATGCAGGCACGCGCAGTAAATTTTGGCACCACGCATAAAATATTGGCATGCAGGTGTGTGCGGTAAATTGTGGCGTTGCGCGGAATAATATTGTGTGCGGATGCACGCACTAAATTTAGCATTGTTCGATGAGAACACACATAATAATGTGCACGTGGTGTGCGCAATATTACAAAACATAGAGGAGTTTGGTTGGTGTGCATGTAGTATGAGTGTAAGTTGTCTCGTGATAGTGTATTCAATGGTGCACGTAGAATATTGTGCGCGGTGGGGGCATATTGAAATTTGGCATGGTACAATTCTAAGAGAGAAATACATGTGGAATATTAGTGCATGATACAAAAACTGTGTGCAACGGGTATTAGTGAAAGAACAAAAACTATGCGTAGTGGATATTGGCGCGGAACGCAAAAGTAGTGCGTGCAAGTTATTGGCATGACGGAGAAGAAATGCATAGTGGATATAGGTGCATGGAAGCACAACTTACCTTGTGGTGTTTTTGTGCACGATAAATATGGGTGTACAGGTTGAATTTTTGTCCGCGTGAAGTCGTTGGAAGGCTAATTAAGGCGATGAGTTTGAGTTTAACAAAAAATTTGCATGGTATTAGAGGAAAATAAACACATAACCACATCGGAGCATTATTTAAAATGAATTCAGAGTTGGTTTGAGAAGAAATAAATATATCCTAAATTGCTAAGCCGAGAGCATCTCAGAGACGAATTATGAGTTTTATATTCCTCTGATTCAGATAGATGGAAGTGAAATATAAGCTTACAAGAAAAACATACTATGAAAGAAAACAAGACTAATATCACCACCAGTTAGAATCTTGTAATAAACAGTCCAAAATCCACTTCTGCATTTATATAATCATTTTAATCCCAATTTTACAAAAAGGGAATGATTTACAATAACAGTTATCCTATGGTAAAGGGATCGTTTAAGAACATGCCTATCATCTCTGGGGCCCCTTACCTCTGCTACCATCTGTCCAAAAATTGTTGAAAGGTACTTTTATTCAAGGACTCATTTAAAATTAGCGATATCCTCCTTTAAAGTATCTAACCAGACTGGTTGATCCTCTCCAACACTTTCAGTCATTTTAGCTATGGTTTGTTTCTTCTGTCACTTGCTCTGTTTCTTCTTAATAGCTCCCCTGTTGATGACTAGATCCCTCATAACGAGATTCAACCTGGCTTCCATTTTCGAGTCTGTGGCGGGTTCTATGCAAAATTTAGTCGCTATTATCTATGCAATTAACTTATCCTCCTTACTCGAAGGAAAATCTACCATGTTTCCAGAAGAACCAGTCTCACTGGACGTAGCCTTGTCCATGAACCTCAATTTCGTGGACACTGAAATGTTTTTATAGAGATCAGAAGGTCGAACAAAATTTGAATATTACTCCGTCTATGGATAATATGATGCTTCCATACTTGATAATTGGTATTTATAGAGTCCCAATCATGAATCACAGACAGACTTACGTACAAATACATTGGTTTTCCATGCACGGTTAATCCATTTCAAATGATTATCTTTTGATTTTTTTATATGGCGGCGTTCACTTGATAGCATATGAATGTGAATTACCAAATGAGTGAAATAGGGTGATCTGATTTTCCGTCGCCCATTCTGTTGACACTCATAACTGAAATGGGCTGCAACAAATCAATCTCGAGGCAACCTCGAACCACTTTGGATTAGAAGCTGCCCTCTTCCAACCCGAGAGGGATCTCTCGAAAAATGTCACGAAATAAATTGAAGTAAGCGTGAAATGCTAGGCAGATTTATGGGTAAATGATGGTCTTAGATTTTTGGAGTTTGGGTGTTAAACCAGGGAAATGGTCCATTGGGCATGGAGTCAAATGAAAACCGAGAAAAAGAGATAATAGCAGAGAGAAAATACTTGCAGAAAGTGAGGCAAAGAAAGTCTATCTTTCAGCGCTTTGATAAATCATGATGCAGTAGGGGAAAGAAAAAGGAAAGGCCGACGTAGCAAAGGATACATGCAAAGTTCTGAAAATGCAGATTGGTCTTACACAGCTGATAGCTGGTGCAGAGGAAAGGCAATAAACATTTGCAGAAAACTCAAACCCTTTCGTTACAGTAGTGGTCGTACTAAAGTGTAACGAAGCCCATCAGTTAGAGGAAAACAAAATGTAATGCATTCGTAATGGATTAAGGAAGACATAAAGAGATGGTAAAGACATTTCAGCTGCGCATAAGGAAATACATAAACGAAATCCAAATAGTTTTAACATAGCTAAAAGGGAAGAGAAACATGTTGAAAGAGATTGACCATGATGAATCTCACAGTTGCAAGAAACAGATATTCTTTATTATTCCAATCTGGTTTACAAGAAACTCAGTCATTACAATGAAAACTCCTTGACAAAAGTTTTTCTCCCAGTCCTGCGCTCATGCGCCCCCCTCTCTCTGTTACATACATCAGTCTTTTAAAAAGAAACAATAAAACTCCTGGTATTCCAGGAATCTGAAGCGTTTCCTCTTCATGGCATTCTGCAACTGCCAGGCGCATCTGCCAGCTCCTGGAACCATTACTAATCGTTTGACAAGTGGGGTATTGATAATGTTGGCCTGCTCCTCGATACGCTTTTGTCAACTCTTTAAATGATGCCTGATTATTCTCTGGGGGATATAGACATAATTTTTCTCTTTTCTATGTTTAAACAATCTGGGTCTTAAGACCATAATGATGGGATTCAGGAGGAGTGAGGTCTCCACTGCAGAAATAAACTTCCTGGGTCACGCAGCGTGTTGTAAGAATTCGGACCAGCCTGTTAAAATATGGATCATCATCTACAACACAATAAAGAGAATCAACTAACGCTTTTCAAGATGGAATGTCCAGCTCAACTCCAACAGATGCTATGTCAAACTTGACCTCTGCAGATGCGAGAGTCGGAGTTCCTCTCTCAATCCATCCGACCCTCATGATCTTTGCTAGTGAAATCATATTGCGAAGATCGACTGTTATAGGATCAGCCAGGCAACTATCATCCATCTGTGCTTGAGCCTTGACGTAAGACAATGTTGCACATGACTTGATAACACTTTTGGTAAATCTCACAGAAATAATATCTGCTGAAGAAGTCATTTCCCAAAGAACTGAAAAGGCCAATCTTTCAACATCAGAACAGAGGGAGCATATATCTAAGAAAAATTCAGATGGGTCCATCTCTATTAATGGCTTGAATCCAAGTCCATGGAAATAATTCATGGCATGTTAAGCCTGCCCATCCTGATTGTCATACTGTGGTCAATTTTTCTACTTCGATGCTGCTACCTTCTTCCGGGGAGTTCCAATAGGCACTGCCACTGTTGAAGTTGGGATCAAGAGATGTTTGGCCCTTTCTCTCAACAGGTTCTTCTGTATTTTTCCTGTGCCAGTCTTGGGCAGATCCATGAAGACGACAACCTTGGGAACCATGTAATGCGGGAGCTTCTCTCTGCAGAAGGACACAATGTCTTCTTCTCTTATAATGCTATTGGCGTTGTCTTTAGTCTTGATAAAGGCACACGACGTCTCTCCCCAGCGAGGATGGGGCATGGCAACCACAGCGACCTCGGCGATGAGAGGGTGGGTGTAAAGAACGGATTCGACCTCCACACTACTGATGTTTTCTCCACCGGATATTATGACGTCCTTTGAACGATCCTTTATCTCCACATACCTGTCGGGATGAACAATGCCAACATCGTCAGTGTGGAACCACCCACCCGCAAAGGCTTCGGCGGTGCTCTCGGGGTCATGGAAATACCCCTTCATGATGCTGCTTATGGCTAAGTATATCTCCTCGTTTGCATACTGTCCATCTAAGTTTGACGCTCCATCCCGATCGATATCATCTGCCTGGAACTTCATGTATCCATGTGCGGTGGCGTCCTAGGCCGAAAACTATTGTGCCATGCACCGGTTGTTACACGTCAAAATTACTCACTTTGATAGTGTCGCAAGTGTTGTCATTACAAAGGTCTCAAGTGTCGCATTTTGCTCACAAGGTAGCAAGTGTCGCATGTTGCTCACAAGTGTCGCAAGTGTCAAGCAAAGAATATTGCCATGATGCCTATGTTGTGCCTATAACGACATGAGAAAGACACTTGAAACACCTCAAACATCTAATTTGGAAGAGGAGAAATGAGTCAACAGGCTTGCAAACCTTTTTCCATCTGAAAACACCTCAAAAAATGAGTTTTTGGAGGGGAGCGCTCCCCCTTACACTATCTCGGAGCGTCGACGCTCCCTCTTACACTGTCAGGGAGCATTATAATGCTCCCCTGGCCCTTTTAAGGGAGCGCTATAGATTTTGAGAGCGCTGGCACCCCCTAAAGCTTACTAGAGAGCGCTACAACGCTCTGATGGCCCTTTTGAGGGAGCGCTACCTGTTAAACTATTGAGATGAATGGGGGAAGCATCTTTTCATTCTTGGAAGGCAGTTGGATTTGAATCCCTAGTCCAACCATGATCCTAGGGAAGATCCTCAACTGAAGGAGGAAAATCCTCACCTTCCCCAAGGATATCTCAAGATTGTTGAGCCTCTCCAAGGCTATATAAGCAAGCTTTCTAATGGTGAAAGGGGATTGGAAATGGAGAATTACACCAAACTTATGATCTCATAAGTGGTGCTGGAGATGATTGGAGGAAGAATTGCTAGCATGAAACCTATGATCTCATAGGAAACACACAGTTAGCCAAAGGAGAAGTGATCAGTGAAGTTGCTGTCATCCAGGTTGTGGATCTGTCGAGCAAGGGTTAGACGAAGAGGACTTGACGAAGTTGTCGCATTCGCATCTACGATTGTAAGTACTACTGTCATTATTCTCATTAATATGACACGCTTGGCCTGTTTCTTTCTAGTTTGTGTCTGATGTTACATAAACTTATCATTAACTAATAGATCTATTTTCAAGCTAATATCAATAGAGTAGGAAGTAGTCGTATCTTGTTTGTCTGCAGAACTCAGCGAGGAGCAAAGGATTGGAGCGCAACTTGGAGCGTGCAGGGACAAACGTCGATAAAGAGGTACTTCTGTTATCCTTCCTTCTCATGTATTAGTTTAGATAGATTTGAAAGGAAGTCAGTGTCCACATTAAGCATTTTTCTGT
>SNQJ01S0199013.1:0-17119 GCA_010110895.2 Picea sitchensis
GGGGGGGGGGGTGAATCAATATTTCTTCTTTTTCAATGTTTTTAATAACAATTAATTATTAATCACAATAATGTACCGAGGACAAAAATTAAATATAACAATAAAAAAAATTACAAGTTACAATGTGTAGGAGACACCAATATCTCTTCTTTTGAGCACCAAATCAGGGAGACAACAATCCCATGTTTAGAGAACCACCTCTAGGAAGCACCAACGCCTTGTTTTTCAAGCACCAACTCCCTTGTTTTCAAGCACTGACTCCCTTGTTTACAAGCACCAACTACCTTTTTTCGGGATTCAACCTATAGAAGACTCAAATCCTCCCTTCCACCCTCACTTCATGTGTATGTTTCAGGTTTCATATACTTTCTTGGACTCTGCTTATGTTTGATCTTCTGATTTAGACCACAAAGACATCTTCCTTCCACCATATTTTCTGGTTTATATAGTCTTTCAACGGGTATAAAATTTGAACCATTGTGTCTCTTAACAACATATCATTGCACCTCCTAATTTATTTAATAATAATGTTTCTTTAATAACACCTTTCTTCTTTATTATTTATTATTTTTCTTCTTCAATATCTTTTTAAATCGAGAATCATATTCTCAATTTGCACTGGTAAGCCAGACACTTTTCTAATGGTTATCAGATTAACACCCTCGTAGCCTTGCCAAAAAATTATTCTATCCATAGGACCGATGTTTGTGACCAATGACTTTATTAATATGTATGGTATTACTAATTACCACTCGTGCTATCCCTTTTAGTGACATGGGTGATTAGAATGGTTTTAGAAACCCTCTATTGGAGTATCTTTGTTTACATGATGTTACCACGGGTCTACCGTGGTAATTTACAAAACAACTACGTGAATTCCAACCTTCTCATTAACCTCTTCTCCCTTCGGTGTTGCACGCTACATCTCCACCATAGATCTACCATCCCGATGAACAGTTAGTTATGAACCTCCCATGATCTTTATTTCACCTCGATCTGATGGTTGGGTTTTAATCATGAGTTGAGTGGACGATCTTATATTTCCTAGGTGATTTAGATAGATCCATGGTTTGGATTTAATCAACCGTTAAGTGGATGATCCTCATTCATTTCAAACATGGACTTTTTACATAGAATTATTTTATGTGGCGGACTCGGGAACTCACAGACTCACATGTCTTTCTTTTCATTGCTTATCTTGGCATTCAATTAGATCAAAATTTCAGATATAATCAAGTTTTGAGTGGATGGACCTGGTTTATCTAGGTGCTTTAGATGGATCTACGATTTGGATTTAATCAATCATTGAGTGGACGATTCTCATTCATTTAAAACTCACGGACGATAAAATAATTCTCATTAGAATTATTTTATGTGACAGGTCCGTGGACTCTCAGACTCACGGAATCATATGTCTTCTTGAGTGTCATCAAAATGGATGCCCAACTTCTGCAGCCTCCAAGATGAACCTATAATTAGAAAAAAAATTAAGTGATTTTTCTCGTGTTCGCAGACTCTCGGAATCACAGACTCATATATCTTCTCGAATGTCATCAAAATGCACACCCAAATTCTGTTTCCTCCATAATGAACCATACTTATAAATTTTAAGTGATATCGATAGAGTATGATACTTAGCCATTTTTTAGTTGCTCATCGAACCCATAGAAAGAGATTTGAGTCGTCTGATAGTGATTTCATTTTGATCCAACGGTCAACATTGTTTCTTCATTCTTTTACCATATTATTGTCCTCTTATTTTGATCCAATGATCAACATTGTTATTCTTTCTTCACCATCTGATCGTGCTCTTATTTTGATCCAACGATCAACATTGTTCTTTGTTTTTTATTGTCTATTCTTGCAAATGGTATAGATGGATACTTGTCTAGATGACAAATCCATATTAACCCTTGTTGACATCAATGAAAAAATAACACCATGTCCAACACTTATACCATCAATTAGTTGGTAGCCTCTTATATTTGACTCATACACATCTTGATATTTCCTTTGTTGTTGTTCTTGTTGCAAGTATATGCAATCACCCCATGAAATACATTAGAAAGTAGTTAAAAGGATACTTTGGTATGCCCAGGTTATAGTTCAATTCAAGATATAGTATAAATCAGGGGGGAATCCTTTATTTGTTGGTTTAACTTATTCATATTGGGTCGACAACCCTGATGATCAAAATTCTACTACAGGTTATGTTTTCATCCTTAGTTCAGGACTTGTCACTTGGGCCTATAAGAATATTAGGATATTTCTCTTTCTTTAGCAAAACCATAGTATCGAGCAATGGTTAATGCAAGTCAAGAAGCCTTGTGGCTTCGACAAATCCTTTTATATTTTGGCTTCCAGTAGTAGAATCAGACCACCCTCTAGTGCAACAATCAGAATTCCATCAAGTTCTCCAAAGATACATCTCTACATCAGTGCAACAAACACATTGAGCTACACATGGAATTCATTATAAAAATCATTCATGATCGACTTATTGAAGTGTTATTTTTACCTATAGAAGATGAAGTTGCAAACATTTTCACAAAGTCTCTTAAAGAAACAAATTTTTCCAAACTTCGATCTTTGTTAGGAGTTCAAGAAGTTGTCATTAAGGGGGGAATAATCTCTAATTCCTCCTTCCTTCTCCTATTGTGTATCCTTTGTAAATCCTTCAATACTATCCCATTTTTTCCTTAAAGGGGGATGTTAGGATATTTATATACTTAGGAGTTAATTAAGATCATCTTGGTCTAATGTGTTGTTAGGATAAAGTGTGTTTCTTTAGTATGCATTAGTATGCATTTCTAGTTAGGAAATTTGACAGTCATGATATGTTCCTAACATAGAGTGGTCTAAAAACTCATACTATGTTCGATCTTAATGCCTACATTTATATGTGGCTTAACACTCGATTGGTCCATGATCTCTATTTAAAGAGAATGGAGGGTCATTTGTTAATGATTGATTGTGAGAAACTCTCATGTAAATCTCTTTGTAATATTTTTTTTTTCATTAATAAATCACTCCAAGTGTCAACGTCAGTTGGGGCCGTGGATGTTTCCCCACAGGGGTTTTACAATGTAAAAACATTGATGTGTTGATATTTGATCTAGTTTTGTGAGTGGTTACTGAAGGTGTTCATCCTCTGTTGGAATATTTGTGTTGTCGAACAACCTCTTTCCCATCCAACAATTTTGGTTTTCAAGTTGTGCCCAAGAACACATCTCCTCCTTCATATCTCTCATATTCGTAGAACCATTCTCTATGAGGTTTCATATGAAAATCCCAAGTCAATCAAGAAAACATCTTGATCTAATTGTGTACTGGTCGACGCCAAATACACATAGCCTCTTTTATTAGGAGTAGTATTTATCTTAGTCAACTGCTACTTATTGGATATTGTATTGACTATTATTTCCTTTGACTCATAATCTCTTTTTAAATTCCTAGCTCTACCGCATTTCCAACATCTTCTCATCGATTGAATCAATGATTTAGATCTACCCTTCGACTAAGACTTTCTACTGGTGAATTTTCCTTTATCTCTGTCAACCAGTTAACCTCTCACCATCAAGGAATCTTTGGGCGATCCTTCCATGTTCTTCTGTCTCATTTATTTTGATAATAGAGATGCAACCACATCTTCTAGCACTAATATGGTCTAATAAATCCCTATATCCACGACTAAGCTATCCCAAGATTCTAGAAAGGAACATAATAGGGTAATACATTTATCCTCCTCAGTTATTTTGATATCCATAAATGATAACTGGCTTATTACAATATTAAATGCATCCATATGCTCAATTAATGAGCTCTCATATCTCATCCTTAGAAGATACAACTTCTTTCGAAGGAGAAACTTGTTTACCAGGGATTTTGAATGGTACAAGCTTCCCGACTTATCCCATAGTTTGTTGGCCAAGTCTTCACCTCAAACATTCAGCAACATTGAATCTACAATAAAAAATTAAATTGTACTCCTTTCCCTTCTTTCAATTTTCTCCCATTATTCCCTCGACATTCCTGTCAAAAAGGTACCTAGGTACACCATTGCCCATTTTTCTTGATCTACAAGGAGATCTTCAATTTTAAGCTTCCAAAGCTCAAAATTATGGCCATTGAATTTTTCGATATCTATCCTTGAACTACTTTGCATTATTTCAAACACAACTTTAAAGATATTTGACTTATAACTCTCACTAGACCTAGGGTTTAGATTAGATCTAGGATATGCGTAACCTTACTCTAATACAACTTGTATAGAACAATACAAATTAGCTCTAATACCACAAGTATCAAAATGATTTAGCTTGGCTCTGATACCACATGTTAGGAAATAGACATTCACACTAAACATAGTAGGAAAGAGAAGATAAATTTAAAAAATAAAATAAATTACAAACACAGTACACCGAGATATTACTCTATAAACCCAAATGGAAAAAACAACATTACTTGATTGTCTTTCTCCTTGTTGTCTTATTCATTTAGAATAAAGAGTTACATGACTAAACTTCATCTACACCTAAGACACAACCACCATCATACTCTCTTTATTTACACAAGAACAACCGTGTATCCAATATGTCTTACATCTTCATGATCAACAACGTCTAAAGATAGATCTAAATATTGATTAACATAATAAAATTAGAACATGCCTAATTTATAGGGTTAAAACATGTAAAACCCTAAATCATGGTGTCCAAAGATGATTACAGTTCCATGTAGATTGTTCGATACAATCCTATGAAAATCAATATTATGGTATAGTCGAATACCCGTCGACCACTAGTTGTTCTTCAATCGGTTGCCACTCGACCTCATGTTCGATCATTTCAACCTTTTACTTTCTTGGTCAATAACTTCAACCTTTGAATTAACCATCGACTTGACTTGACTCGTCATTTGACTTATTCCCATTCAATCCTCCTTGACTAGACAATCAGATGATTGTTCTATCACTGCAAATAATATACAAACTCAACATTCCTATTAGGTTAACCTTGACTTTATAAAAAATAGTTTAAGGTTAACCTTGATTCAATCAATAACGGGTTTACCATAGGTAGTCATGGTCCGATGGTATTGATGTAATGAATATTATTTAAAATATTTTCATACTCCATTGCAAGATGCCTCAAGCAACCTACTCTCTTTTTTCACCTTGGCTGAATTATCCAAGGTAACAATAGATATATATTTAGTGTTAGTTTTCCTAGTAAATGATTTCTAGAATAAATATCTTGTACTTCTTGTGTGTTTTATGTTTTCCTCTCTGAGTAAATTTAATATCATATAAAATCTAATTTTGATCTAGACTTTCTAGAGATGGTGTCTTGTGATCATGATTAGAAAAGCATGGATATGATCATATATGGACATATATATTGTCATGTTCCTCTTCTTGATAGATGATTATATCTACCAAGACCATGTACAGGTCTAAGAGATATATTAGATATAAGGTTCGATTTTCTATTTGGTTGCAGATATGGAGAAACAAATCGATTAGTTTCTATAAATGATTAGGAAATGAATCATTTGTTGATTCATTTAATATAGTTCCCATTTTAATTCGTATAATCAAAGAGGAAAATTATTGCAAATTAGTGATGTTTCCCATGAAGAAACCCATTAGTTTCATGGGGATTGTAAATGATAGATATTTAAGAAGAATAGATCTAGTTGTGAGCAAATGTATTTGTAGTTGGGTAGTTAATATACTAGATGGAGAGCACTAAGAATAGAGACTTATGTGTTAGTAGAGATTAACTAATGGTGTTACTATTAAATGGGTGACAAAGTTATAATGCAATAAATTGTTGAACATGTACGTCAATGTGCGGAAGTTATGTGAGACACTACATGGAGGAGCATGAACTAAAAGTAATTAACAACGAGATTTTTAGAGGATCTCACTAATTCATGTACCCACAAAGCATATGTTTGGTAATTCATGGATGTGGTGTGAATGGATATGAGAGCTCATGGAGGTATTCACTATGAATATAAACAATCCCTAGGCACTCATGTAAGTAAATGGAATCACTACAAAGTGCCAAGTTCTTGAAATTTCCTTTGTCTATTTGTGCCCTAGTTTCTGAGCACATTCAATGAGATAGTCTCACACACATATTGTGTTTCCCAACAATGGTTCACCAAAATAATGGTGCATAATGGTTGTCATCATGTAACTAGGAATCAACTAGATCTAAAATTGACATCCAATTTTTTACCTATGATGATTCTTGGTAGTAATTGCTCCATATGGTTTCTCAATTAACTGGAGTTCATGGTGTGGAATGAAATGTTGGAGGGATTTGTGTGTTTGGAGGATGGAACTATTTTTTCCCTATCTCACGTTGGTTGAGATGGTGTGTTTTGTAAATTTGGTCCTCCTATAGGTGTCTTCATGGATTCATTACGTTGCTTATAACAAGAGTCAAACACGGTGATATGATTAATAGTGTTCCCTATTTCATGGGTAGATCTAATTGTAGAATATTTATTTTCATTGTTCACTAGATGTTTCATGTAGCTAAATTGGCAAAGTTGTTTTATTGAAACCTATAGATCAAATTTAAATTCTATTAGTGCATTTATCAAAGGGAAATGTTCCTAGGAGAATTGGGAGATGTGTTTATATAGAGAGAGGATAATGAAGAGGTGTACTTGATATAACATAACTCTATTTTGAACAAGAAGTGATATGGGAAATGAATCGGGGGATTTTTTAAGAATCATCTTCTTGGGAATATAGTGGTAAGTATTTTGTGGGTTTGTATTTAATCACATGGAAATATCCATATAACTGTAAGACCTTTTTTAGGAATAAGTACATATGATTTTGTGGTTCCTTAATGAAAGGTGTAGACATAGACCTAGGTGATGGAATTAAGGTGTGAGGGGCATGTTGTCATATTAGATTCCCAATAGTAAAATTGTATGGGGTAGATGTTTATTCCAAGTCAAGTTTAAAGGGGGAATGTTAAGTTAACCTTGACTTGGTAAAGGGTAGTTTAATGTTAACCTTGATTCCGTCAATAATGGGTTTACCATAGGTAGTTTATAGAACCATGGTATTGATGTAATTAAGCCTATTTAAAAGATTGGTATACTCCATTTTAAGATCCCTCAATCATATCATTCTTTAATTCGCTTGACTAGATTAGCCCAGGTAATAATGAATATTTCTTTGGTGTTGGTTTTCTTGGTAAAGGGTTTCAAGGATAAATCATGTTATTAGGAATAGGAATGCATGTGTGTTATTAGTGATCCAAAAAGATCTTTTAAATGACAATGGTTGAGTTATTTTGCATGAGTTAATTTACCATTTAGGAAAATAATGAAAAAGGAAGAATTAATGAAGAAACAAGGAAGCCATATACAATTATACAGATATGGAAATAAGCAATAAGAAATAGAAAACCATAACAAGAGAAGTTGATAATGGAGTTTGGCAATCTTTCATATTTCTCTGGGCCTTTGTCTCAGTGGGTGAGGCTTTATTATTTCTGTTAAAATATTTAAAAGTGCATCATAATAGTGTTGAAAAGGTTACAAACTGATCTAGTCTTGTTCTACCAGATCTCAAGAACCCAACAAAACTGACGACACTAAAATCGGATGAACGAAGCTCCTAGAAATAGCTCGCAAATGTGCTCTCCTCAATGGCTTCCCTGCATAAAAATGAATTTGGCTTAACAATCCTTCAGCATAATCCTATTCTGAAGCTCCTCCCATGGCTTCAAGAACCTCTAGTTTATATAGACTAGAAGTGGTAACAACCTCCCAATTTATATCCAAGATCTGGCCTCAAAAAGGTCCCAATATCCCCCAATATTGGCCAAAATCTCCCAAAATTGTTGGGAAAATCACTAAAAAACTTAATACAAGGTATAAAAACCCATTTTTGGCACATTAAAAAGGTGCAACCTCTTTTTTCTGTGCTCCTGGTCACCTGGGTGCTTCCATGTGGCCTAGCGCTAGGTTGTTGGTGCGTTGGCCCCCTCTGATCTCAGCTCCTGGTTATATGTAAGGCCCATGTAGCCACACTCCAAAACCTCCTCACGCTATAAAGGTTAACCCCTATTGTTTAGGCCCCTGGTCAAGCACCCTAGTCGGTGAGCTAGCCTAATCGACTGGGCACTAACCGTTATCCACACGCCAAACAATACTAGAGAGGGTCATATGTAGTTACACGGGACCGAGATCCGGGGCTAGGTTCTAGGATTGTTCCAAAAACCTTTGCGCCAATGGTTGGTATTCGAGTCCCATGGTGTAGATAACGAAACCGAGGGCTGACACTTGGGTAACGGTTCCCATGTGAATATGGCAAGGCATATGGCGAGGTTGTATGTGCCAAGGGTTGGGGCTAAGCTCCAACCCTTTTCCACCCTAATATATAACATATTCAAACTTAAATAAAGGTTTTATGCCATGGTTTAACAAGAGACACCAAGGGCAGGCTGTTAGCTCGGCTCTGCCAAGACACTAGCCCAAACGAGAGGTCACGGGGTTGACTCTTGTGAACCCAAAATTTTTCCAATAACCAATGACTAATAGAGGGGTGCCACGTGGAAACCCAGAAATGGGCCACATGGCACCTTCACATTTTCCCAATAAATGACAAGTGTCACATAGTCATTTGACCATGTCAAAAAACACTGCCCATTCAACACACCTGTCACATGTCATATGTTGTACATCCCTTGCCACGTCAACATCCATTGTACTTGCCACTGTACCTTGCCACGTCAACCTCTGCCACATGTCATCCTTACAGTGGTGCCATATGTCACACTCTCACTGGTCCACCTGCACCTGCCCATGTCAGCACTAACATACCCTATCATGTCAGTTGTATGGCCGTAGGGCCTATATAGTCAGTTACCACGTCAACACTATACAGACTGTACAATCAACATATTTTTTTTTACTGTTTGACGAAATGAACAGACCACGATATATTAAGCATACGATGTTTGTTTGAGGTCGTTCAAGCTGCATTGGGGTCGTATCGGCGAGACCTACACACACGTCCATTTTGAATCCATTCCAAGCACTTTGATTCTTAGTCCTTCGTGGACCCATTTTGGTCCCGAGATCCAATTTTGGATCACACCTCCCCACTAAAGACCTTTTGGTCCTCCAAAAGGTTACTGACCAATCATTAAGTGCAGGATAGGCCACCCGACTTGTTCTCTATCTTTAAAATATGTCATGTGCACATGTCTCATCAAGATCAACTGTAAAACAATCATGATAATTGACAACACATTGTTAGCCATTTCTACTCTGTCACATCTTACTGAAGCCACTATCATCCATGTTGAGAACATTACTAATGATAACGTCATAAATACGACTACAAATGAGAAGATATGTTTGTAATATTTGCACGACATTATCTTATTTTGAAGCAAAGTGTGATTGATCTTCCATTCTACAATCATCTCCTATTTTTTCTTAAGATCAATGACTTGATTTGAAACAACTATATGTGTGTTTCTTGCATGAGCCGCCTTTATTAATTGTTCCATAGTTTGAAGAGATTTAATTTCCTTTAAATGATGAGCATGAACAACATATTCTTGACCTGCTTTGGTTAAGTGATATTGATTCTTTTCCCTGTAGAAGATTGCTTTGCGATCATACAAGTAAGGATTGCCTAAGACCATTCCACATTCATTGAGTGGCACCACATCACATGTTACCTTGTCCAAAAAATTAGATGAAATTCAAAATTTTAATGTGCACTGCTTGGTTATGTGCAATTTATGATTGTTTCTTATCCATTTAAGTGAGTAAGGCTTATGATGCATCTGAGTGTTTATTCCCAATTTTTTAACCAATTCCTCTGAAATCAAGTTAGATTGAAATCCACTTTCTATCAATGTGTCGACCTTAGTATGCCTCATTATGACCCTTATGTGAAATAACTTACTTCTAGAATCAAATACATCACCAATTTTACTTGCCAAACCAACTAATGAGACTTTAGATTCATCACCTGAATCTGATCCCAAGTCTATTGGTTGTGATGTTGTTGCAACTGTTTTCCTCCCTTTTCTTTCTTTGAACCACTTCGATCTCTTCTCAAGATGCAATTTCCAAGAATGATCCTTATCATGCCCTTTTTTCTTGAAACACTTGCAAGAGGGATTCTCTTCCTTTCTTGCCACTGAATTTTCCTTCTTGCCATTCCACTTCCTTTTGTCCTCTTTTCTCGAAGAAGATTCCCCTGATACACCAACCCTTGTTTTCCCTGCTTCAATGTATGTTGCTTGAACATAAACCTCATCAATATTAGTAGGTCCAAACATAAATACAGTGTTACAAATATGTGCAGGTAAACCTCTTATATACTTCATAATATTTTCTTGGGTATGTAAAGGAATATCTAACATCAATGCCATTTTACGAAATCCATCTATGTATTCTTGCACTGTTTGTCCTTTTCTTAGTTTAAGAGCTTGCCATTCAATTAAATATTTATCTTTATAACCTAAAGGATAGAATTTATTTTTAAGTGCAGTAAGAAAAACTTGCCATGATGGAAATACATTACCCACTTGTTGTGTGCCATTTTGCAACTTGTTTTGCCACAAGATGAGTGTTGTGCCTGCAAGATGAAGTGATGCCAATTTGATTTGAGTTGCCTCATCCTTGATTTTTTGCACACTGCAATAAACCTCCATTTGTCTGACCCAATTATCAAGCCTCTCTTAATTGACTTCACCATCATACATAGGTAATTCAAATTTCCCATCAAGTTTTGGTAAAGTCATTTCTTGTTTATGTTTACTAGAATGTTTTCTTGCAGTGGATTTAGAACTTGAACTTAAAGAAGAAGAAGTTGATGGAGAAGAAGGAGGCGAAGCAGTAATTTGAGGAGGATCCTCTCCTTATTCACTTTTGACCTTTGAAGATTCACCTAGATTTAGTCTCTTCCGTTCCAAGTAATCCTCATAAAAAACCTTCATCATCTCCGACATGGTGAAGAAAGTCTTTCGAAACTCTTTCTCATCATGAGAAATTCCCTCTTCCGATGCCATCTTCTCTCTTTGAGAATTTCTCTTTCTCAATCCAATCAATGGATTCTCTTCAACAAGCTCACCTTCACCACGATTCAACCTTTCCTTGGTTAACATGCAAACTCAAAAATCAACAGTCAACTAGCTCTGATACCACTTGATTTGAAAAGATCTTTTAAACGACAATGGTTGAGTTATTTTGCATGAGTTAATTTACCATTTAGGAAACTAATGAAAGAGGAAGAATTAATGAAGAAACAAGGCATCCATATAAAATTATACAGATATGGAAATAATAAATAAAAAATAAAAAAACCATAACAAGATAAGTCGATAACGGATTTCGACAATCTTGCCTACGTCTCTGGGACGTTGTCTCAGTGGTTGAGGCTTTCTTATTTCTGTTAAAATATTTAAAAGTACATCATAATAGTGACAAAAAGGTTRCAAAWTGATCTGGTCTTGTTCTACTAGATCTCAAGAACCCAACAAAACTGAYGGCACTGAAATCGGATGAATGGAGCTCCCAAAAATGGTCCGCAAAGGTGCTCTCCTCAATGGCTTCCCTGCATAAAAATGGCTTTGGCTCAACAATGCTTCAGCATAATCTTGTCTCGARCCTCCTCCCATGGCTTCAATAAAATTTGGTTTATATAGACTAGAAGTGGGTAAAAACCTCCCAACTTCTCCCCAAGATATGGCCTCAAAAAGGGCCCAATATCATCCACTATTGGCCAAAATCTCCCAAAACTGCTGAGAAAATCACTAAAAAAATTATTACAAGGTATAAAAACCCATTTTTGGCACATTAAAAAGGCGCAACCCCTTTTTTCCACACTCCTGGTCACCTGGGTGCTTCCATGTGTCCTAGCACTAGGTTGCTAGTGTGCTGGCCCCCTATGATTCTGACTCCTGGTTATATGTAAGGCCCATGTGGCCACACTCCAAAACCTCCTCGTGCTATAAAGGTTAACCCATGTTGTTTAGGTCCCTGGTCAAGCATCGTGGTTGGTGGGCTAGCTCGACCGACCGGGCTCTAACCATTATATGCGCACCAAAAAATACTGGAGAGTGTTATTTGTAGTTACACCAGACCGAGATTTGGGGCTAGGTTCTAAGGTTGTTCCAAAAAACCCCACGCCAATGGTTGGTATCTGAGTCACATGGTGTAGACAATGAAACTGAGGGCTGACACTTGGGTAACGGTTCCCATGTGAATATGGCAAGGCATATGGTGAGGTCGTGCCCTAGCCCTTTTCCTCCCAAATATATAACATATTCAAACTTAAATAGAGGTTTTATGCCATGGTTTAAAAAGAGACACCAAGGGTGGGTTGGTAGCCCAACTCTACCAAGACACTAGCCTGGACGAGAGGTCATGGGGTCGACTCCCGTGAACCCAAAAGTTTTCCAATAACAAATGACCTATAGAGGGGTGCCATGTCGTAGCCAAAGATTGGGCCATGTGGAACCTTCACATTCACCCAATAAATTCCAAGTGTCACATAGTCATTCGACCATGTCAGCATACACTGCCCAATCAACACACCTTCCATGTCAGCACACCTTCCATGTGTCATACAATGTACGTGTTGGCATATTTTACAGGAAGCGTGTGCTTGTCATTGATGGAAATAACAATAAGGACAATGGCAAACAGGAAAAACATAAGATCAGGATGAGAAGTGAACAATATGCAGAGATCAAAGCTTAGAAGGGAAAAGCGCAGTACACAAACGTGGTCAGGATCAAAATCCTTGATCGTGGATATGCTTTGAGAGTCTTCACGACCGTTGGATCAAATTAAGTGAAGGATAGGATAAACAGGGTACAAGGTTTGAGAATTCGATTATCCTAATATTCATCAGTCGTTGGATCAAATTAAGTGGAAGGATAGGATAAACAAAGATGGAGAGTCGTTGGATTTAATCCAAGGCAAAGTTGCATCGTAGATAGATCGATCCTTTGATCTAAGATCTTGATCAAATGAACATCATTTGTTTTAGGTCTAAATATGTGAGGAGGTTACGCTCCAGAAAAATCTCACTTCAATATTTTTCAATTTGAGATTTGAAATTCCCAAAGTCCAGAGAGTCGAAGAGCCGTAATAAATTTCAACCATCAGATCCAGAGGGATACGTGGCAATGGATCGTGAGCTCCAGAGAAATCACTTCGAGAGTTTCAGTTTGAGATTTGAAATAACCAAATCTTGGAGAGCCGGAGAGCCGAATATGTGTCACATCAGATGACTGCATCAACAGACCACCTCAACAAGGACATGTGGCAGACCTCATTAGCAAGGACACATGGCAACCACTCGACCTGTGTCAATTCAACAGGTGACGTGTGTAATGTTACATCATTCCAAGAGTTTTAATTCGGGATTTTTACCACCAACAGATGCCCTAAGTCCTGAAGTATCGAATGTCAAAGTCCTGAAGTGGATACGAGTCATCCAATCTAAAGATCACTTCAGGTGCATTCTCAACCGTCGATCTAGTACAGTGGAAGGACAGTGTATGTGGAAGTATTAACTGACAACAAGAAGTCTCCACCACCTATGACTTATTTAGCAGGTGACCACTCTGGAGGAGAATGAAGCAGTGATCAGCCTAAAGTCCCAAAGGGCCGAAGTCACTTATGATAGTTGATCATGCAGGAGGGTACATGTCAATAGATCGTTGACTTCGGGTGAAACTACTCTTGGAAAACGTGAAGGAGAAAGGTTTGAAATTGTCGAAGGCTGAAGTCCCGGAGTAGAGGATATTCATTGGATTAAGGAGGACAGGTGTCTGCATATCATCAACTCCAAAATATTGACATACGAAGGAAAGAAGGGTTTGAGATTTGAAACTCCTGAAGCCCAGATCACGAAATAAATCATGGTCGTTGATTTGGAAGGCAACTACATGTCGATAGATCGTGGAGATCTGGCATCGCGTGTGGAAGGAGGAAAGGAAGGGAGATAGCAGTCTTTGATCGAGTGGCATCGACAAGGGATTGGAGATCAATGGTCATGCTCAATTGCGGGGCTAGAACATGCTCAAGTCTTGATTTTTCTTGAGCAACCCGTAATCAAAACCACGGTATCGCCAAAGGCATATGTGGAGCTCTGTAATGAATTGCGGGGTGAAAAGCGGGTTTCCCTCAAACCTCCTTTGGCCACACCCGCAATCGCATGGTCATGTGATATCATCATCCAAGATCATATAAAAAGAAGGAGCTAGAAATCGCTAGACCGAGATCGTGAAGCACTTTTTGAATAGGCTTGTGGTCACTGCCAGTGGTCACGTAAAGGAAGGGGATTAGGATTGATTTACCTACAACGAATAAAATGACTAAATTTAACTGCTAGTGAAGAAAATAAATCTCAAGATAACGGGCATTGATGATGAATAGACAGTGAGTAACCACCAGTAAAGTGGTAGAGTTGTGATGAGGACCTGAGAGATAACTGGGAAAAAATATGACATGCATAACATAGAAGAGGATATATAGAATTGAAATGCAACATAGAGCTGTGGTGACGAAGAGTTGCCAGGATGATCTGGCAGAGGACTTGGCATGATAAAGACATGCAAAGAATGTGCTTTTAGGGAGCTGATGCATGAGTGTAGAAGGTGGTAGTAAGAAGAAAAAAAGGATCAGAGAAGAGGTGAAGCATAAAGGAATGCAGTGTATTCACAGAGCATAAAATGCAGAAGAAAAACTAAACAGTGGGGTGGTAGAAGCGGAACATAGTATAGAATTTGAAGAAGGTTGAGAAGACATGGAGTTGTAACAGACCATATCAGAGACAGAGCAAGTAAGTAAGTTTTTGTAAGTTTCAATCAGGGTGGTAGGGTGGTGCTAGGGAGGATTGCAATCCTCTAAATTCTAGTTGGTGCTAGAAGATATTCTAGGAGTAGGTGCTTCCATCTAGTGGGTGCTAGAGAAACCTGGGAGTTGGTGCTTCCATCTAGTTGGTTCTAGAGAAATCTTAGAGTTGGTGCTCTCTGCAAGTTGTAGATTTCTATCAGAGGTTGTAGCCTCATATTTGAGTTGGAGCTCAAAGACTGTGATGTACATGAAAGTTGGATTTTAATTGACATCCTAAGAAGAATAGGTATTCACCCTTTATGGGTTTCCTCATGAAAATCAGTGTGTACGTGTATTCTGTGTGATTGATCAAATATTTTATATCTATGCATGTTAATTTATCAGCAACACATTAAATAATAATCTAGAAGGAATAAAAAATAATAAGAAAATTTTCTAGTGTATTTACATAACTGATTCACCCCCCCCCCCTCTCAGTTATATTTCCAACAATTGGTATCAAATTTGGTTCCTTTGATGAAAGGTAGATCCATAAGCTTGAACATGACTAGTCATGATGGAAGTTCAACTAATAGACCCCCTCTGTTTGATGGAACAAAATTTTCCTTCTGGAAAATAAGGATGAGAACACATTTAATGTCTCTGGGTGTTGATGTTTGGGATTTCATTGAAACGGGATATGTGAAGCCTATAGTCTTGGCCTCAAAAGATGATAATATGGAGTTTATCTTTAATGAAAAATTAATGAATGCCATCCTCAGTGGACTTGTTGAAGCCGAGTTTGTCAAAATCATGCACTGTGATTCAGCAAAAGTTATGTGGGAGACGCTGATAAGTAGTTATGAAGGTAATGAAAAGGTGAAAGATGAAAAAATTTAGACTCACAGACTGAAATTTGAGTAGTTAAAGATGGATGAATATGAAACTATCAGTAAGTACTTCTTACATATAGAAGAAATTGTCAACACTATGAAAGGCCTAGTTGAAACAATAGATGAATCTTTTCTAGTCCAAAAATACTAAGATCTCTTCCTGGTAGATTTAACTCAAAGGTCTCTTCTATAGAGGAAATAGATGATCTCAAAACGTTGACACTAGATCAAGTTCTTGTAACCCTAACTACTTATGAAATGAGAATCACCAAAGGTAAATCCACTACAAGAGAGGCATCTTTTAAAGTACAGAAAAACACAGATTCCGATATAGATGAGATTGAAGCAAATTTTGTGAGAAGGATGAAGAAAGGATCAGGCAAATACAAAGGTAAACTTCCCTTCAAATTTTTCAACTATGGTAAGATAGGTCATTTTTCATCTAAGTGTCCTCACAAAATAAAGGATCAGACATATGACGATGAAGAGAATCACAAACACAAGAAGTTCTATAAAGAGAATAATTTTAAGAATAAAAGCTTTTGTGTAAACAATGGTGATGATCCCTCAGATGATGAAAGAAGTGACTCTTCTATTGAAGATAAAATAAATGATATCATGCTAATATCTTTAGAATATATAAACACTGAAGATACAGGAAGTGAGTTCGTTGATTGTGAAGCAATAGTATATCTTGAAGGAGAACTTGTCAGTGCCATGGAAGAGATTGATAGACTTAGAGAAAAGAAAAGAAATGAAAAATAGTTACTACTCAGGTATGAGAAAACATGCAATGAACCAACTGAAGAAATTTCTCTGTTGAAGGTTAAGTTAGAAGAATCTAAGAACATTGAAGACATCCTCAAACAACAATTGAAGGAAGTCGAAACAAAAGGTGAAAAATTGGAAGTTGAAGTAGTGACTGTCAGAAAAGATCTAGAGAAATTCCAGGCCTTAAATCATCAGAATCTGGCAAGTATTAAAGGCTCAGAAGGATAAGCCTCCATTCTGAATCAACAAAGGAATTCGAAGTTGAAAACTAGTTTGGGTTATGAAGAGGGATCAAGTAGTGGTTAGCCAAGCAACAAATAATCCATCAAGTTTTTCAAATCTACAACCATTGACAACAACAAACCTACAGAAACAAATGAAGAGAATCATCTGCCAAGGAGGAGTGAAGGAAAAACTACCAGAACTGAATCTGTAGAACAAATAAATAATACACCCTCTACTCAAGGAAATCATTAGCATGTAATAAATCGACCTACTCAAAGAAGACAACCATTTTCCAAGTACAAAGATTTTTTCTATGGATATTGTTTTTACTGCTCTAACTTTGGCCACAAAGCTATAAATTATTCTTTAAGATTTAGACATGA
>SNQJ01S0199013.1:17129-27253 GCA_010110895.2 Picea sitchensis
GAAACAAAAGGTGAAAAATTGGAAGTTGAAGTAGTGACTGTCAGAAAAGATCTAGAGAAATTCCAGGCCTTAAATCATCAGAATCTGGCAAGTATTAAAGGCTCAGAAGGATAAGCCTCCATTCTGAATCAACAAAGGAATTCGAAGTTGAAAACTAGTTTGGGTTATGAAGAGGGATCAAGTAGTGGTTAGCCAAGCAACAAATAATCCATCAAGTTTTTCAAATCTACAACCATTGACAACAACAAACCTACAGAAACAAATGAAGAGAATCATCTGCCAAGGAGGAGTGAAGGAAAAACTACCAGAACTGAATCTGTAGAACAAATAAATAATACACCCTCTACTCAAGGAAATCATTAGCATGTAATAAATCGACCTACTCAAAGAAGACAACCATTTTCCAAGTACAAAGATTTTTTCTATGGATATTGTTTTTACTGCTCTAACTTTGGCCACAAAGCTATAAATTATTCTTTAAGATTTAGACATGATCAATCAAGACAGCCAAGGAATAAATATCTTCCACAACAAAGAATGAGACAACCAAGTAACAAACAACCATAGACTGCAAGTCATGTGATGGCTGGGAAAAGGATGCAGATTAAACATAACAATCATTATGATCCTTTATTCAATGAACCAGAATGTTACATCTGCCATAATTATGGACTTAAAGCTATAGATTATCGCTTAAAGAACTATAAGCCAGATTCAAATCACAAAGATGAAAATGTCAAGGTTTGGAAGAAGAATGAAGATAACAAGTGTGGATTAGTGTTGTCATCTCAAATACAAAAAGACCCCTGGTATACTGACAACAAATGCTCCAGTCATATGATAGGTGACAAAAGTAAGTTCCTATTGCTCAAAGAAAATAAATCATGGAGTGTGACCTTTGGAAATGATGCTCCAGGAAAGATCAAAGGTAAAGTTCTAGTAAGCTTAAGTAATGGAAGAAGCAAAGCTCAAGATGTATTATTTGTTGATGGTTTAAGGCATAATCTTCTTAGTGTCAGTCAGATATGTGATAGAGAATGTGAAGTCACTTTCACTGCCAAGAATTGTAAAATAAATACAGTAAACACGAGAGAGTTGATTGCAAAATGGGTTAGAACTGAAAACAATGTATATGTTCTGAAGGAAGATAAGGAGAAATTTCATTTAAGAAAATTTGATGAAAGTTGGTTATGGCACAGAAGGCTTGGACACCTGAATTTTGATCATATTGTAAAACTGAATAATGAAGGCACTGTGAAATAACTTCCAAGAATATCTAAGACTAATAACTCTATATGTGAATCATGTCAAATGGGGAAGTTGACTCATGCTCAATTCAAATCGAAGAGTTTCACATATTCAGAGAAACCACTTCAAATTGTTCATATGGATCTGTGTGGATCATTGTGAAAGGAAGGAATTGGAGGAGAACGTTACTTTATGCTAGTCATTGATGACTTCTCCAGACTTGCGTGGGTTGCCTTTCTGAGAGAAAAATATGATGTGTTTGAGAAGTTCAAAAATTTTAAGGCATTAGCTGAGAATCAGACAAGAAGGAAGTTAAAGGCAATTCTCTCAGGCAGGGGAGGAGAATTTCTGTCAAGAGATTTCAAATAATTTTGTGACAGACATGGAATTAAAAGAGAATATATTATTCCAGGTACTCCTCAACAAAATGGAGTTGTATAACACCAAAATAGATTAGTTCAATAGATGGTGTTGGAATAGGGGCAGACCCAGGGCTCAACGCTACAACAATGCACCAACAAAACCCTAACTACCGACCCTTTCGGCAACACCTGCGAAGAATATGAGGTCTCACCTGAGGTAGAGGTAGGGGTGGTTGCAGGACTCAAGTGTCTACAACCTTAGATGGGACATGGATATGTGATTCCTTACTTAATATATCACTCAACACTGTTGGATCTTTAACATGCAATCAATAATCACTTCACAGATACAACAGAGTTTTACAACATTCACAATGAACTATATTGTTGATCACTTAGCATCCACAGAGTATTCAGATCTAACAGGTCAAGCACTTAGCATATACATGTGAATCAGACCTAACATTCTACACATCATAAGCAGTAAGCATAAGAATATATAGAAGATCTATCTACTCATATCAAAGCACTTAGCAAATAATCACATCATTGCATCAGAACAAGGCACAAAGAAGACACACAGGATTTACGTGGTTCACCCCCACCCTGGCGCTACGTCCACCAAATCTTCTTCTTTATTATCTTCGACCAATCGATTACAAGCAAAGAGCCTTAGAAACCCTTATTTTGCACAGGATAGAAGATCTGTGCAGCTCACTATATCCTTCTTCCTTTTATTTCAACACAAATCCTTCTAGATCTTCACACAGGGACTTGCACTAAGCTCTGCAAGTCTATACAGAATGCACAAAACTCTCGATCACATAGATCCCTTCTTGGAACTTAGCCTATATCATATATATACAATATTCTTATCTATTACTTATTACTTTCTTACATTTGCCTATCCTTCTATTTATACGTACAAAATGGGCCTAAGCATGGGTAAACCCACTGGTCGACATCCCTTTCCCATTCCATATTCCCAAAACCCAAAAAGGGACCCGAAAGTGGGTCTAGATTCTACAATCTCTACTTCGTCTGGAACTCCATATTCGATAGGTTGTCGAATTCCCAAAAATGGTCAAATATGACCAAGTGCTCCCAAAACTTGGTCAAGGGCCAACAGGCCCCCAAAACTCACCTGTGACTCGTCCCAAGTCACTCTGGTCTGAGCAATTCTACCTCAAATTCCTTGAGCTTGGCTCGAGATGCTGCAATGCTATGACCTCTTGCTCAGTGAACTCCTAGATGAGTGTGTCATTAACTGGCTCTTCTAGGCGATGTTCTGCTATGATGACGATCTGTTCTAGCTCGACTCCTTAGCTTTCAACTTCGGTGAACAGTTGGCATTCCTTCTCTTGCACTGGTTGTATTCATTGAGATACTTCCATCACTTTTCTATGAATCATGTGGATCTGTTGCTGGGCCATGAGCTTCTCTAGAAACCTCTTCATTCTTTCAACTGGTGTTAAGGCCTTCAGCTGCGCCTGTAGCATATCTGCATCCTGCTTTGCTTCTTGGAGCTGCGACTCCAACGCCTATAATTCTAGATTTTATGTAAGGTTTTCATATGTCTGAGCGTTCCTGGACCTCAACTTCTTGCACTCCAAGGAAAGGGATTTCATTCTACCAACTGCACTCCGAGAAGTTGCCTCCCTTAGGTATCTAATTTATTGAGGAGGCTTGGGAACAATACGAAGTTCCAGATCTGCGATGTGCTGCTGAAGTTGCTAGATTGCTTCTTCGAGTTGCGCCACCTGCTATGGGACTCGTTCCTCAGTTTTCACTTCTATGAATGTCACAGAGCGAAGTGCGTTGTGAACCCTTTCTCATACTTTAAGTTGCTCTGTGAGCAACTGTTCCTTGTTTTTCTATAACGCTTCTTTCTCTTCATCCCATTTTTCTTGTAGAGTGAGATTTTCCTTTTCTGCAGTTCTTTTGTGGTCCACAAGGTCCTTCTGTACTTGCACTAAAGCCTGGGTGGCTTGTGTTGTCTCTTCTTGATCTCGTTGAAGGTGATCTTCGACTGTATCAACAATCTGATGTTGTTGGGCTGGCTCATCACCTAATTCTGGTGTTTGATGCCAGGGTCATAGTGGAAACTGCATAGTTGGACTGTATTGCTTGTTGTACTCCTTGAAGATCATCCTTGATGTGACTGAACATTTCCTCTTACTTGGCTTCCTGCTTTTTTTCTATCTCTAGCAAAGTATTGTTCAACGCAACGACTATGAATTTGAAGTCATCCGAAGTGAGAACAGTCTCAAACTTGGTTCTAGTTGCCTTATATTTCTTCCTGGACGAAGGATTTGGTGGGGTAACCTTCCTTTTCTTGGAGGGATCCTCCTCTTCTCTAGGTGGTGTAACTTCACCTTTATTTTGATCAACTTCTGTGCCACCTAGTTCTCCACCATCACCTCCCTCCTCAGGTGAGATCGAAGTGGTATTCGTAGAAGTACTGTTGACACCTTGAACTTCTTCATATTTCTTAGTCTTGCCTGGTCCAGGGATATCATGCATAGGTTTTGGACTGTCTATATCATAAATCTTTGTGGGGTCTGCTGAGATGAGGACGTCTACTGACCACTCTTTGGTGATTTCTTCCAAGTCTTCTTCTGTTAACTTATAATAGGACTGTAACTGTTTCTTGTGCTTGTCAGTGTGTGTTGTGATGTATATAAAGTGCCTATCTATGCTGAACTTCATCAGGGGCTGAAACCTGAAGAGGGTTTTCGGAGTGATGCGCGGTGTAGACTGGATTGTGATCTTTAATTTATTGTAGTAGGTGTGGAAGATGACATTGGATTTCCATTGCTTGTTCATATCACTCGAGTACCACAAGGTACTGAAATTCGAAGCCAAAGGTTCAAAGGGCTCGATGTCCAGGAAGGTTGCACCTTCCGCCATCTCCCATGCGATGAAATTTATCAATATGAGAAGCCAGTTGAAGTGGTACTCATATCCTTGGTCCTGCGCTCCTCTACAATCAAGCTCTAGCTGGTTCACGAGGTACTGCACCCAATTCATATGTAGTCCTTCTGCGCACTTCTCGGCGAGGTCAACAATGAATCTAGTTACTTAGGTGTGTTGATTCTTGCAAACTAGCTTTCATGTGATCAACTAATATGTGAGGCGCACTGTGCTGCTCTGGATAGAGGCTACCTTGTAACCTCGCGTACCCTTCCCTACATCTCCATAAGTCTCTTTGATTCGCTAGGCTAATGCTTGGTCTGAGGTCTTTCCAGGTGAAAACTCCTATGGGTGAGGGCCCTACATCCTCATCCCTCTGATCTGACTGATCAAGGTCAGATCCACAGTGATGTGATGGTTCAACCATAAGTATCCTCCGTGGTAGCAGGACAACAACAATTACTTGCAACGGTTATGAGTGTCATTAACTCTTCTTCTGTCCATTATGGTGCGGTCCAACGGTCTGGTGGTGAACCATAAATGTGTTTCCAACCATTTAGGGCAGTATTTGAACGGATATATCAACTTCCAACAACTATATTTCTTCGCCATAGAGAAGTGGCATATGTCATTGTTCTGATATCTTGACGAAGCTCTGATTCTGCAAAGTTTCTTTCTGCGAGGTACCCTCTGGAACCTATTGTAACTTCTCAATCTTGACCTTCTTCTTACTTAGCTTCCTAGCCTTTTTCCCCATGAGCTTCGTCTCAGTGGTTTTTTTCCCATTCTAATTCTTATTTTCCTTGGGCATAAGCACTTCGCGTTGCTGAGATCCTCTCCTAGGATTCAGGTGTATCACTTCTTCTTTATCTGGGGTAGAAATTTCAGCCTTCTGTATTTCTTCCGATGTTCCTGTAGCTTCGTCATCTGGGCTTCTTGTGTCAGGTAGCTTCGATTTGTTCTCTTGTTCTTCAATCAACTGTGCAATCTTTTAGGTCATGAAATATTTTAACTCTTGTCTCTTCTGTCCTAAGACTTCTTCTTCTTCCTTCTTTCTAGCTTGATCTCTATCAATCCAATATTTTCCTAATAACATGGTAAACGGGGCATTGTCTTCAACGAATTTAATAATCTCAAAATCTTCCTTTTTTGAAGTTCCATTGACTGTCATAGGTATCTGAGTGAGCTTTCCGCATAACATCATCAATTTTCCTCTGAATAGTCCTATTCATCCTAATGAAGGGATCATAGCAGGTTCCCTATAGCTTCCCAAGTTCTTTCTGGCATAATGTTCACTTGTGTCTCTTCATCAAGGACAAAGTCAATGTCAAAATCTTTTATTCTTGCTTCAATGCATTATTTTTCTTTGAAAATATCGGATAGTCTAACATAGCAGTGGTCATTGAGGGTCTCTTTCATTTGTATCAATACCTTATCTGAATCTTGCTGGGGTTCTGCCTCTTCTGGATCTTCCTTAGATTTTTCCTGATTCAAATTCATTTCTTCCATCCAATACCTCATGGTCCATAGCTCTTTAACAAAGACAACGAGGTCCTCTGCTAGGGAATTCCTTAGCAAGATGTATGGGTCTTCTACAACTGTAATAGAGGGTCACTCCTCTCTTTCTTTTAAACGATCCCCAACTTCTTCTATACTACGCACTGGGATCATGGTAGCTAATCTGCAAAAAATTCTTTCTAGGATCTTGCATCCATTTGTTAGTCCAAACATTCTTTCTATGCATAGGTATAACATATCTATCACTATTCTTATCAGATCTACTCATATCAAGCCTTATTTCATCTATCAGTGCCCCAGTTTTCAAACTAGGATAATCTCTATTAAATATACCCAAATCCATACCTTAGAAACAAAAAAATTCACTTATCTTACTTCTACATAGCACAAAGCCTCCAGATCTAAAACTTGTAACTACTCTTACCTTTATCAGAGCACAGAGCTTACAGATCTTACCTCTTTTAGTCAAGAATTCCCACTTTAACCTTTCTCAAAGCACAAAGTGTTCAGATCTCATTCCTTTTCTTTAGATCCAACCTCTTTTCTTTCATATCGGGCCTCTTTCTTTCAAATCAGACCTCTTTCTTTTAGATCGATTAGAATACTGCGCACTAGGGCACAGATCGTCGCACAATACTTTCATGTTAACCTTTTTGCACAAAGCTTCTTCTTCTTAGTTCCCAGCAATCACAGTTTCAGGTCCCAGCAACATAACCATTTGTTGGCACAGAGGCAGACCCAGGGTTCAACGCTACACCAACGCACCAACAAAACCCTAACTACCGACCCTTTTGGAAACACCTGTGAAGCAAATGAGGTCTCACCCGAGGTAGAGGTAGGGGTGGTTGCAGGAGTCAAGTGTCTGCAACCTTAGCTGGGACATGGATATGTGATTCCTTACTTAATATAGCATTCATCTTTGTTGGATCTTTAACATGCAATCAATAATCACTTCGTAGATACAACAAAGTTTCACAACATTCACAATGAACTAGATTGTTGATCACTTATCATCCACGGAGTATTCAAATCTAACAATTCAAGCACTTAGCATATACATGTGAATCAGTCCTAACATTCTACACATCATAAGCACTAAGCATAATCATATATAGGATATCTATATACTCATCTCAAAGCACTTAGTAAATAATCACATCAATGCATTAGAACAAGGCACAAAGCAGACACATAGGATTTATGTGGTTCACCCCCACCCTGGGGCTACGTCCACCAAATCTTCTTCTTTATTATCATTAGCCAATCGGTTACAAGCACAGAGCCTTAGAAACCCTTACTTCGCACAAGACAAAAGATCTGCGCAGCTCGCTAGATCCTTCTTCCTTGCCTTTCAACACAAAGCCTTCTAGATCTTCACACAGGGACTTGCACTAATCTCTACAAGTCTATACAGAATGCGCAAAACTCTTGATCACACAGATCCCTTCTTGGCACTTAGCCTATATCACATAGATACAATATTCTTCTATATTAGTTATTACTTTCTTAGATTTTTCTATCCTTCTATTTATACATAAAAAATGGGCCTAAGAATGGGTAAACCCATGGGCCAACATCCCTTTCCCATTACATATTCCCAAAACCCAAAAAGGGACCCAAAAGTGGGCCAAGATTATACAATCTCTACTTTGTTTGGTGCTCCATCTTCGACAGGCTGTCGAAGTCCCAAAAACGGTCAAATATGACCAAGTGCTCCCAAAACTTGGTCAAGGGACAACAAATTGCAAGGGTTATGATGGGTGAAAGGGACATTTCACAAACCTTCTAGGTGGATGATGTACACATGGTTGTTCATATTCTAAACAAAGCACATCTAAGGCCGAACAGTGATAAAACTCCATATGAGTTGTGGTTTGGTTGTCCTGCATCAATCAAGCACTTCAAAGTATTTGGAAGTAAATGCTACATCAATAATAATGATGATCATCTAGGAAACTTTGATAGAGATGATGAAGGTATCATCTTAGGATATGAAACGAACAGTAAAGGATACAGATGCTTTAACAAAATAATGCATAAATTAGTAGATTGTATTGATGTTCGAATTGATGAAGAAGCTCCTATAAAAGATCAACAGAGAATAAGCACTTAGCCAGATGAAAAAGATGACGAGAATAATGAAAATGAATAACAAAAAATCTCAGAGTCACAAGAAGATGATGAATCGGGTGGAGAAGAGATACCCAGACAAGAAGAGTCAGGACATCAATCAGCATCAAATCCTTCCTCCAAAATTACTCAAGAGAATCATCATGAAAGTCAGATAATTGGTGAGAAAGACAAAGGTGTACAAACCAGGAGAAGGATAATCAAAGACACTGAGCAATCACATATAGCCTTCATATCCATGGTGGAACCCAAGAAATTTAATGAAGCCAGTAAAGACGTAAATTGGTTAAAATCAATGAATGAGGAACTGGACCAGATTGAAAAGAATGTCACTTGGGAACTCGTTCCTAGGCCAGTAAATAAAAATATAAAAGGATCCAAATGGGTCTACAAAAATAAGATGAATGAGCAAGGAAATATTGTAAGAAATAAGTCTAGATTGGTCTGCAAAGGATATGCTCAAATAGAAGGCCTGGGTTTTGATGAAACATTTGTGCCAGTAGAAAGATTAGAAGCTATTAGAATGTTTCTTCCCTATACTTGTCATAAATAGTTTAAAGTCTATCAAATGGATGTCAAGTCATCTTTTATAAATGGAGATCTAAAAGAAGAATTCTATATGGAACAACCAGAGGGTTTCCAACTGTCAGATTACCCTGACTTTGTCTGCAAGATGAAGAAAGCCTTATATGGTTTGAAACAAGCTCCTCATGCCTGCTATTACAAATTGGATAAGTATCTTCAAGACAAAGGGTTCAAGAGAGGAACAATTGACAACAATCTATATATAAAAACAAAGGGTAATGATTTTCTCATTGTGTTGGTCTATATATATGGCATCATCTTCGGACGCAATGCAGTTTGAATTTGAAATGTCTATGATAGAGGAACTGTCATTTTTTCTTGGTCTGCAAATTACTTAGAGGTCTAAAGGAATATTTATTTCTTAGGAGAAATATCTAAGAGAAATGTTGAAACGGTTTCAAATGGAAGATTCTACACCTATGCGCACACCTATGGTCACTGGTTGCAAGTTAATCAAGGATGATGAATCACCTGATGTTGATCAGAGTTCATATAGGTCTATGATAGGTAGCCTATTGTACATCACAGCATCCCGTCTAGACATAATGCATGCTGTTAGAATGGTAGGAAGGTATCATGATGCACCTAAACAAAGTCATTTGTTAGTTGTCAAAAGAATATTCAGATACTTGAAAGGAACAATTAACTATGGCCTATGGTATCCTAGGAATTAGAATTTTCAACTATCTGTCTATTCATATGTTGATTGGGCTAACTGCATGGATGAAAGGAAAAGCACGAGTGGAGGTGCATTTTTCGTAGGAGATTCCCTTGTAGCATGGTTGAGCAAGTAGAAAGGTTCCATTTCATTATCAGCTATAGAAGTTGAATACATTGCAGCTGCCACTTGATGTACCCAAGTATTGTGGATGATTCAGACACTTGTAGACTTGGAGGTAAAATATATTGCACCAGTCCCAATTCATTGTGATAATACTAGTGTGATTATTGTGTCAAAGAATCTTGTTTTTCACTCCAATACCAAGCATATGCCCATCAAGTATCACTTCTTGAGGGAACAGGTGACCAACATTGTTGTTTATTTGCATTATATTCCATCCAAAGATCAGATTGATGATATCTTCACTAAACCGCTTGCAAAAGCTCAGTTTGCGTATCTATGGAAGAATTTGGTCGTGACCCCATTATCAAGCTAAATAGTCTATCTGGTCAGGGGGAGAGTGCTCCTAGTATATCTGATTAGGGGGATCACATAGTCACTCTCTGTTTTCTTTGAAATTGATGTCAAAGGGGGAGAAAAAGGTGTTGTCTGTATGCTACAGTTGGATGTCTAAGTAGAATAGTGCATCCTTTCAAGTTTGCCATCAATGCCAAAGGGGGAGATTGTTGGAAAGTTTTACAGGAAGC
>SNQJ01S0199015.1:0-17118 GCA_010110895.2 Picea sitchensis
TTTTTATGAGCGCTTTATTTTATGGCTGTTGTTACTCAAAAGGAAGATGGCGTGGACAATATGGTGTTTTGACCGACTCGAAAATTATGCAAAGATATGAAGATGCAATCTTTTCATTTCAATGAAAGCTATGCTATGAGAAGAAGAAAACATTTATCATTCCCATATGCACGATGTTCCAAAATATATTAAACTCATCAATATCAAGATTCTCAAGAAATGAGAAAAAGGTATTGAACACCAATGCACGATTCATGCCCCCCCCCCGGCCATGAGGGGGGAAAATTTTCATAATTTAAGATCAAAAAATGCCAAGAATCATGCAATTTCGCTACTTGAAATGCAAGGATGCCCCCAATCTAATATAAAGCAATAAATTAAATCTTTTTGTTTCAAAAATTTCACTAAAAGCAATAATGAATTTTGTTAAAACAAAGAAACCCAAACTAGTCTTTTCAATTGCATGAGGAAAGTGATCTTTCAAAACAACAAGCAAATGATAAAGACCGAGAAAACTCAACTTTCAACCAATCACTGGTTCTTAACTAATCAAACACACTCAAATTCTGAAGTTAGAGAGAATGGTTTTGCCAAGAAAATTCAAGAAACAAAAGTCCAAAAGTGACAAGAAGAGCCTTTGAAATCCTAAGACTGTTCAAGCACGAAAATGAAGACAAGAGAGACACCAATCAAATGGTCCAAGAAACTCTTATGAGGCACCTAGACTGATCTGGGTAGGTGAAGATGCCAAAGCTCAAATCCAAAAAATTGAAAAAATGAGTTCGCAAGCTGGTAGTATTACACAGTGCGAGAACTAGTGATTCTCGCAGGTGACCTTTGATCAAGGTGCGAGAACCTCGCACTGCAACCTAAAGGTAGAGTGCAAACTCTATGGATTCTCGTAGGTGTTGGTCCCCGGTTTTGACCATGCTCTTTTCCTATACTATATACCACAAACCTCCAATTATATGCCAGTACCACTCTTTTGACCTCATTTTGACATAATCAACACCTCTTTACCATTCAAAAGGGTCACCTAAGGTATCTTTGCATTTCAAACTATTTTTATGCATTTTAATACTTTAATTTGATAATGGGACTGATATCGCTTGGGTTAGGTACCATTGCTATTCTTGGAACAGGATGCCGGTACCAGGTACCAACTCGCACCGTGGAGGTACCAGTGGAGCCGTTCGAGATCTGTACATTATGGTGTGCGTTATGGTTCGAATGAGAGATAGAAGATTCGCAGGACAGCTGGAGCCATCGTCACAGGGTGCTGGAAGGCCTAATGATGAAATTGGATCGATTATTCCTCAGCGTTCACACTTCGTGACACTACGTGTCACGAAGTTGTGAAATACGTTTTCAGTTTGATTGCAAGACTATTCTCGGATCAGGGATCCGTTTGTTCTATGTTTTTCTTTGTCTAGACTGTTACAAACAATAGGATTTTGGGATATAAACCCGTGTTCACTCCTGAGAACGGGAATACAAATTGTTGTGTGTTATGGTAGTCAACTGATATACGACTTGAAGCGTTCTCTTTGAGTTAATGGTTATGCGATGTCTGAATAGAATGTTATAGTTGGCTCTGGTCGTTACTCACAGCGTTGTGCCGTTTGGTTGGGCCCGCCAAACCGGTGCAAGTCGTTGTTTCATTTGCAATAGATTTAGTTTGTGTTGTTGTAGCTTTAGTTCATTTCGATATTTTATAGCTCGCATCAGAGGTAGCTTAGCGTTCACAGATTTCGTTTCGGTTTATCATAGTTTTAATTCATCACAGTGTGTGAATGTTTGCTTACACGACACTTTAAAAGTTTCAGGATTGTGTTTATGTGTTCCTCAATTGAGTCATTATAGCGCACTATTATCTTTGACATTGTTGAATATCAAACACGGGACTGATGCCTGCAGGGTTAGAATATGCATATGGTTGTTTGGTTTTCATTTTCACTTCGGATGTAACTTGAGTAGCATGCATTTTGCTTTGTTAAATAGTAGTTGCCTTGCATGCTTAGAACAGTTAGGTTGTAGTTAGAACAAAAGGAGCTCCTGGTACCAGTTAGTGGCATAATACTCTGTTTTCCTGCAGATAGAATAGATTGATTTTTGCTGCTTAGAATGAATGCAGTTTCGACGATACCCTGTGTGTCATGACTTAAACGAAAATGTTGATGGTATATGATTGAACATAGAGGTAGAATGATTTCGTAGAACCACACTTTTGAATAGAAATAGCAGTACCAGCATTTGATCACAAGACTGTCTTTTTCTGTTTATGACTTGGTAGCAAATGCTCAGTTTCGAGTTAGTTATTAGAATTCAAGTTCTCATAATAGGTGTGTGTTTTATTCTTAGGATAGCATTCAAATAAAGACTAGACACTTTCCTGCACATACTGTGTATCAGCTCGAAGTTTACCAACCCTAGTTTGACAATTTAGTGTTTCAGGTCACTTAAAAGCTTCAATTTAGCAGCCTGACAGTAGGCTACAGTGAAGTGCAGTGCGAGAACCTCTGAAACTAGTCAAATATTTGGAAAATGAAGCAAAAATTGAAAAGGCCTCTGGACCCAGAGGGTCTATTAGGATATCCTGAAGACTCAGAAATTGACAGGACAGGAGAAAAGTGAAACAAGAGAAAATGACCACAGAAAAATATCAAAAGCCACAAAGAAAATGGGATGATCCCCAGTGGAGTCACCAATTTTGTTATTGGATAAATCCATAAGTGCGGACACAAACCGATCTCCCTAGATCCGCCTGGATCTAGAACAAAGCAAGACAGAACATGACTCTTTCCCTAAATTATAACCATTGAATTAAGTAGGAGGCAAGAACAAATGACATACCTTATTATCGCTTCCTTTGGTCTTTGTTGCTCCCGCTTCGCTCTAGTGCTCTTGTGCAGTCAAGACCAAGACAACACAAACCAACCAAAGTGAAGAAAGCACAATCTATTCAACAGTCAATCTATGTATATGATCAAGGAGTTATACAATAAAGTGGAATTAGCTTTATGGGAAAGGGACATATTACTATATCATATTAATGGAAAGTAAAGATTACAACCTAAGCCTTGATGTCACAAATTTCCTTTCGATGGCCCTTGGTTCCGACACACACACTTGCTCACTTGCATGAAGAAGATCAACTCCTTGGATAAACTTGTTGGAGTCTCCAAGCCGTTGTAGCTTCAGTCCTTCATACAATTCTTTCACCAATTATCCAATGAATCTTGCATGTAACTTTTTCCATGAGAATTCCCTCAATATATAGGAGAGAATGAATTAGTTACTTGGATAGGAATGATCCCAAAATATCAGGGAATCTAGTACTATGATAACCATTCGAATGCCATCCCATCCTTCTAGAAGATTCCCTTCTAGAAGCTTCGAGAATTCATCTTTTTCCTTGCTTTAGAAAGAGTTCGCACCCTAGTAGTTCAACACAATGCGAGATGTTCGCACCCTGGCTTAAGGCAGCCTGCGAGAATCAGGCATTCTCACAGGAAAATATACTAGCAGCCTGCGAACAGTCTTCAAAAATGAGTTTTTTGGAAGAGATGAAAATAACTTTTTCTCAGGAGAAAGTTCTTATGAAGAGCCTGAGTACACCATAACCAATACATCATCATGATGACAAAAATCATGGGTAACACCAGCAATCACTGTTTCAGATCCCAGCAACGGAACCATTTGTTGGCATAAGGGCAGACCCAGGGTTCAACGCTACAACAGTGCACCAACAAAACCCTAACTACCAGCCCTTTCGGCAACACCTGTGAAGTAGATGAAGTCTCACCCGAGGTAGAGGCAAGAGTGGTTGTGAGACTCAGGTGTTTGCAACCTTAGTTGGGACACAGATATGTGATTATAACACTTACCAAGCACTTAGCATATATCATTCATCAATATTCAACCCTTATTATACTTCGTAGATGGCACAGAGCATCATAACATTCACTTAGATCTAAGATATTTCAGCACTTAGAAATAGTAAAACAGATCAGATCATGTAGATCGGCACTAAGCATATTCATACATGTCAGATCATCCAAGAAGCATAAAACATGGCTAGATCTATCTAAATACATCAAAACACTCGGCAAAGCATAGATAAACAAATTAAGATGAAACACAGATCATAACACACAGATGTACGTGGTTCACCTCCACCCTGGGGCTACGTCCACCAACTCTTCTTCTTTATTATTGTCTTCAATCAGGTTACAGCACAGAGCCACCATAAACACTATTGTGCACAGGGCAAAAGATCTGTGCATCTCGCTAGATCCTTATTCCTTGCTTTATATCACAAATCCTTCTATATCCTCTTATAGCAACCTGCACTCAGCTCTGCAAGCCTTTTATAGTTTACACAAAGCACTTACAATGCACTCTAGCACTTAGTCTACACCACATAGATGTTGATCTAGCACTTAGCTTATATCTATCTTCTTACATCACCTAGCTACTTATTTATACATTATAAAAGTGGGCCTAAGCATGGGTGAACCCACAGGTTGACATCCCTTTCCCATTACATTATCCCAAAAACCAAAAAAGGACCCTAAGTGGGCCGAGATCCCTTGATCTCTACTTCACTTGGCGCTTCGTCTTCGACAAGCTGTCGAAGTCCCAAAAATGGTCAAATATGACCAAGTATTTCCCAAAACTTGTTCAAGGGCCAACAACAACAACAAAACATGTATTGAGATATATACAAGGAACAGTTGGATATGGCTTGAGATATGCCTCCAATGTGAAACTGAGTTTGCAGGATATACCAATTCAGATTGAGAAGAAAGTATAGTGGACCGAAAGAACACATCCAGTTGATGTTCTACCATGAAGTTTGCTATAGTTTCCTGATGTAGCAGAAAATGAAACTCAATGGCCTTGAGTACCATAGAGACAGAGTATATAAGCATCAAGTGTGTGAAGCAATGTGGCTTCACAAGCTTCTAATAGATTTATTTGACCATGATATGGATCCCATGATGATGACCAAAATCCGTGAGTAAAAGCTCCTTGAGAATTGAGTGTTTCCTAATGGATCGAAATACAATGAGATGAAACATCCTATTTCAGAAATAAGATGCAGAGGAAAATCATACTCATGTAGTACCTTCCTACACATGAGTAGATTGTAGATATCTTCACCAAATTAACTTCTTAAAGAATGGCTCCCTAGTTGAGAGAGAGTGTCGATAACTCCAGCCAAGACAAAATTTAAAATTCACCCATGTGAGACTTGTCATGATAAAGAATGCCTCCCTAGCTGAGAGGGAGTGTTGATGAATGCAGCTATGGGATACATCCTCCAGCTTACAAACCTGTGATATGTGGAACATAGCAGTTATGTGAAGCCTTTATCTCATCTTACAAACCTAAGAGAAAGCCCCTATAAAGGGTTTGTGGTTCTTGCCTGGGACAGAGTCAGGAACATAGAGATGACCTCCTCCATGATGTGAGTGAGAAGAACTCTAGATGATTATCCGGGTGAAAATCGATTTGTTGAGTTAGGAAGTGCTTGTGGCTGAGCACAAGGTGAACGTGGGAAATCCCAAAAGTGTTGGGCACATCATCATGTGAACATAAATGAAGATGATGTGATGGCCTCCTCTGAGCAGCAGAGTTGATTAGAAGACTCTATATGATTCTCCTATTGGTGGCAGTGGGAAAGAAGATTTGTAGTGTGGATGTGCCCATGGAAGAGCACAGGTTAACGTGTGAGGACCTGGTTCTCTATGTAATGTGTTGAATCAAAGTCATGGCATCCCTATGGATGTGCCCCTAGTGGATGAGCACTAGTGGGTGTATCAGATCCTTTTCTATATATTGTTCAAGAGTCAGACCTACCTGTAACCCTAGATATTATGTAAAGGGTACAGGTCTGCCCCACCTTAATGTGTTTAATAATAAATGTAAAAGATAATTAATATTAATATTAATTATTTTAATAATAATAATAATAATAAATTATATAGTGACTTAGAAAGGTCGGCCCTGTTGAGCCAATAGATGCCTTTGTTGAGTGGTCAAGTCTAATATAAGTAAGAGATGATTCGCCATTGTAGAATCATATCTTCCTTGTGATTTTGGAAATTTCAGCAAACACTTCTACTTGGAAAAGTGGCGCACCTCTCTTGGGTGCTAGGGTTTCTAGGGATTAAGCACCCTCTTGTGTACTAAGTCATTCTTGGTGGTGAAAGGTCTTTCTCTTGAAGAATATAGCAAAGGATTTGGTTGGGTTTTTCTCCCTTGTTTGAGAAGGGTTTCCTAGGATATATCTTGTGTTCTTGTGCATGGTGTTTCTTCTTGTGATCTTGGTTGCCGCAACATTCTTGTTTATGGTTAAGACATGATGAAATTGAAATGAACTACATGGTTAACCTAGCTTATGAAAAATCAACACTTTCCTGGAACAGGTACATCCACCTTAGGTGTATTTGATCTAGATCTGAGATCATATTTCTTTATTTTAGGTTCCTTCTGGATAACCTCATCAGCATCCCCTTCTTCAAACTGATTAAATATCAAAGCTTCTTCATAATCTCATTGTTTCAAATGCGTAGGGGATTATTCTAAATCATTTAGATGTACTGCAAGGTCATCTTTTGTATCATCTTCTTCCTTCACCTCTTCTACTGCATTATTTTGAAAAGGAGGCAAAACTTTTTGATCTTCTTGATTCTTCCTTTCTCTTCGTAAGATTTGAGGTACATTGTTTGGCCTCCTAAACTGATTAGGATTTTTGTATCCACCTTCCTATGTAGGTATACTAGGTTGATTTTGTTCCATTTTCAACTTGGCCATCTCAGATGTCAAGGTCTTCAACATTTTATCCATTTCATCTATCTTAGAATCAGATGTTGTGTGAGAAGAGGAAGGAAGCTCTTATTTCTATTTTTTCTTGTCTCTATCACCCCTAGACTTCAACTTTTTTGTTGCTAGTATGTTAGATTCTACCTCAATAGTTGCTTCCTGCATCAGGCTGAGAGTAGAAGACCTTCTTTCTCTTAGTAATAGAGAAAATTTAGCATCAAAATCATTGGCAAAGGTGATTTTGGCTGATGTTTTTGAAGGCTTAATTTCATCTGGAATTTTACTATACATTTTATTGAACCTTTTAGTAAAATCAGATATTGATTCACCTTGTTTCCTTTTTAAAGCACCAAATTTAGTAATGTAGTATAAGTAGTATTTATTATCTCCCCAATGTCTTAAAAAGGTGTCATCCAAAGCATCAATATCAGCAATTGAATTAGGTGGCGGGCTCCTGAACCATTTTCTTGCTTCACCATCTAAACTCTGCACAAATAGTCTCATCCACAGATTTGCATGCTCTACATTAAAATTGTCTGCAAAACTGTAGAAAGAATTCAAATTCTCTTCAGCAGTAAGTCCTCCTTCTCCATTGAATCTTGGAAAATATTTCATATAGCCATTTGGTGGAAAGGAATATATAACTTGTGGTTGGTTAATGGTGCATATCGGGCTGCAACAATTGCATCCATTCTATTTACAGCCATATATTCTATATATGGTGTTTGAGCTTTAGGAATAATAAAAATTGGTGATGTAGAAAGAGAAATTGTCCCCTGTATGTAACAAATTAGATGTACTGATAGTAGTTCTTGATCTTTAGAAAACAGAGGTTTCTTTTCTAGACTAGAGTCGGATGATTGTCCCAAAAAAAAAGAGTTTTCAAAAGAAGAATAACATGGTTTAATTTCTTCAGAAGAGAAAGACTGAGATGATGAAAAGATTGTTTATGGTTCACCTTTAATATATTTGTTGTAATCTCTCAAAGCTTCATCTACAGACAAATTATTTGTTTGTTCCTCTTTAATGAGCTCAACAAACAACTTCCATTGATTTAGATTTAGTTCTGAAATAGTTGAAGGAAAGGAAATTGTAACAGGCTCAATGACAGGCTTAATTTCACTTGCAGGAATTACTTCTTCATCTGATTGGAGTTTGATAACTTCATAAGGTTGTCCTTGAGAGTTTTTTGAAGGAAATTTTCCCTTTGAGAGGGAATATTGTCCATGAATGATTTTAGGTTTTCTTAATAATTTTTCAAGGTCTGGTACTGCTGCAACAGGCTCTTGGTCTGGGTTTTTTCTTGTAATTGGTTTCTTTGTAGATGATGAGGAAATTAGAGGATATTTAGGTCCTTCTCCTTCTCTTTTAGGAGCCATAATTACCACAAAGGAGTCGCCAGGTGAAAAATCACAGTCTCATGTAATGTCCAAAACCTTGTTCACCATCAAGATTTGAATCTAATCTTGTCATTTACCCAGGGAAGATATATTTGTTTCTTCGTCCCCGACAACAGCGCCAAAATATGTTAGTCCCTAAAGTTGCACTTGACTGTGAGAGGGAAATCTAGGGTATCATCAGGTTATTGCAATAATAATTTAATGGTTTTATGAATTGGTTTTTTAAAAGGGTGGTTGAAAGTTGGTTCAAGGTTTCAAGGTAAACATGAATTTCAGAATAAAGCCAAGATATATCCCACTGATTTGTTAAAGGGTAGCCACATAAATAGATTATATAAATAAGAGAAAATAAAGAAAGGAAATATGGAAGTCTTCAGTTTGTTAACCCCACATGGATTTCTTATCTCAAAATGTAATTTAGAAACAATAACATGTGCTTGTAAATCAAATCTTGATAATAATAATAACAGCAAAATCTTCACTGCATTAATTAAGACCAAGAAAACAATGCATTGCAATTGAAAAATGATCTCGAGCAAAAAAACAAAAAGAACATGAAAGAAGAGAAAGTTTGACCATCAGTATGTCTTTGACATTAAGTATCAAGGTAGAATAAATCTATCTTACAAAGAGTTCAAAACAGGTCCCTGAATATCCAATTTTTCGACCTTCATGCAGTCTTTCATCTGTTTATTTAAACTATACAAAAGATGACTACAGATCCTATTTTCTAGTATGCAGTTAGAAACAGGATCTGGTCAGTATCTATCTTCTAAGAAGATCATCTCAAAACGAGAACTTACATTTCCAAAATAGTAATCAGCTCAACAGCTTAATCCAAAACATTTTTACAACAACTTATCAAATCCCAAAAAATTTGGAGTTGATTTTGAATGACTTATACATTTGGATTATCAAAATTCATTAGGTCAAAATCAAAAAGATCATATTTCACTCTTTGAGTAAATAGTATCAAAACTTTCAAAACTTTGCAGGAAGGAACTTCATAAGGATATCATGATATAATGATGGTGCTAGCTTTAGTAGTCCTCTATTTCAGCTTGGTTGTGAGCATAATATTGTGCCAATACAATTTGAAATTAGACTCTCGCAGCTCCTTGAGAAGTTCCTTTTGTTCCTTTCTCTATTTCTTGAAACCCTATATCGTCTCCTGGTATCTGGCGCTCCATTGCTCCACCTGAGCCTTTTCCTTCTTTAAATACTTCACCATTTTCTAGAGTTCTTTAATCTTGTCTTTATCACTTCTAACCTTGACTTTAAACTTTGGAAATTCTTCTGCAGGTGTAGGTTTGTTCAATTCTATAACAGCCTGAGGTTTTCTCAGTTTGATATAGTATCTAGAGGATAGTTCTAAGCTATGATCATCATCAGAACTATCTGAGTCCATGGCCTCTGGGAGATCTGGAAACTGATATGGATCTACAGAATGATAGTCTTTTTCCTCAAAAATCCCATTTGTACCTTTAAACAGTGCTTCGGCTTTTGATGATCTAATGGATGCTCTTGTTATAGGTCATGTAGAGTATTGAGCCACTTGTTTGCCTTTTCCTTGTGTCTTCCCCAAGTTTTTATTTTATTTTTCTTTCCTGTGCAATGGAGGTATTTATGCTTGTTCTTTAATATCTTCTTTTCAGTCTTCATAATTTTCCTCTATGACTATAAGGTTCTCTTTTTTGATGGATGGGTCAAACATAGCCTTAGAGTTTAACCTGAATTTGTTGACAACCTTAGTGGAGTTTCTCCTAGGGTATTTAGACACAAGTGTAGATTTTTTCCCCTATGTTTTTCCCTTGGCACCATTCTTAATGGTTAATTTATGTTTATGCTTGACTGTGGGTTGAATTGGGTTAACATTATAATCTTCATCTTCATCCATTTCCATTTTTATTTCAGGATCAAGAAACATATCAATATTTGCATCTGGTTTTGATCTCTTACCTCTATTAGTGGTGGGTTCTTCCTTACCTTTACCTACAGGGGAATCAACAACGATTTGTTGAGTTTTCATCTTCCTTTTGCTGGCCCTTGTTACCCTGGTTGCAGATGTTTCTTCTTTGATTGGGGATTCATCAACTGTAACACTTTATTTCTGTATAGATGATCTTTTCCCTTTGGCCTTTTTAGATTTTCTTAGTTGTGGATAATTACTTAGAGACTAGATTAACCAATCCCAAGGTCTTTGTACTTCATTCAATGAAGATACAACCAATGTATTTATCAAAACTTGGTGGAAAAGACTACCTTTGGCTGTAGGAGGGTACGACTGCACCCTTTTGGACATCTTAGATAGACTTTTTAGTAGGAAATAGGGTAAATAAGGGGATAATCTCCATTGATGTGCATTAACAGTCTGATATGATAAATGTAAACCAGTGAGAACCTACCCTCACATGTGATGTACCTGTGAATGATAATCAAAGGAGTATGCCACTCCTTTCTGATATGTCTATGGGGTATTTATTTTTTCCAATTAGGATTCTATTTTTCTAGTATTAGGAATTGGTTCACGAACTCCATGACCACGTTCTATTTTTTCCACCACCTTTCTCCCTATTGGCACAGGGGTAGACCTGGGGTTCAACGCTACAAAATTTCATGAACAAACCCTAACTACCAGCCCTTTCGGCAACACCTGTGAAGCAGATGAAGTCTCACCCGAGGTAGAGGTAGGGGTGGTTGCAAGACTTAGGTGTATGCAACATTAGTTGGGACAAAAATATGTGATTCTAAGACTTAATATAGCACTTAGCACAGTCGGTCCCCCAATATGCAGTCAATATCCACTTCATTGATAAAACAGAGCTTCGCGGTATTCACATTGATCTAACGTATTCAAGAACTTAGCATAGGTAAAATAGATCAGATCTGGTAGATAGAGCACTAAGCATATTCCTATATATCAGATCTAACATTCTATACATCATTAGCACTAAGCATAAGCATATCTATCTAATCATCTCTAAGCACTTAGCAAATAAAATATAAATGCATCAGAACAAGCACAAAGCATAACAACACAGTGTTTACGTGGTTCACCCCCACCCTGGAGCCACATCCACCAACTCTTCTTCTTTATTGTCTTCATTCATTCGGTTACAAGAACAGAGCCTCAAAACCCTTACTCCACACAGGACAGAAGATCTGCACAACTCGCTAGATCCTTCTTCCTTGTGTTACAGAACAAAGCCTTCCGCAACTTCTTACAACAACTTTCACTTAGCTCTGCAAGTCTCACACAAGCACAAAGCACTTACAGACCTTACTTGCACTTAGCACACATAACATAGGTGTCAATCTATCATAGGTGTCTCTTTACATTGCCTAGATATCTATTTATACATTACAAAATAGGCCTAAGCATGGGTAAAACCCATGGGTTGACATCCCAATCCCATTACATATTCCCAAAAACCCAAAAAGGACCCAAAGTGGGCCGAGATCCCGTGATCTCCTCTTCGTCATGTGCTCCTCCTTCGATAGGCTGTCAAAGTCCCAAAATAGGTCACATGACCAAGAGTCTCCCAAAACTTGGTCAAGGGCCAACAGGCCCCCAACACTCACCTGTGACTCGTCCCGAGTCACTCTAGTCGGACTATTTCTGCCTCGAATGCCTCGAGCTTGGCTCGAGCTGCTTCGACCTATTGTTGTGATATAGCCTCTTGCTCGGTAAACTCATGGATCACTGCATCATTCACCGGCCCTTCTAGGCATTGTTCTGCTGCGATGACAACCTGTTCTAGCTCTACTCCTCGGCTTTCAACCTCTATGAACAATTGGCATGCCTTATCTTGTACTGGTTGAAGTCATTGAGTAACTTCCATCACCCTTCTTTGAATTGTATGGAGCTATTGTTGGGCGGTGCATTGCTCTTGAGACTGCTTCATTCTTTCCATGGGTGATAGGGCCTTCAATTGCACCTGTAGTGTGTCTGTGTGTTGTTTTTCTTCTTTGAGATGCGACTCCAATGCCTGTAATTTTGGGTTCTCGGTGAGGTTCTCATATGTCTAGGCGCTCTGATTACTCAATTGTTTTCACTCCAAGGTAAGAGATTTTAATATGTCAACTATGATGTGGGCAGTTGCTTCCCTTAGGTATCTTACATCTTGAGGGGTCTCGGACATAGTGCGGAGCTCCAAGTATGCTATGTGTTGTTGGAGCTGTTGGATCACTTCTTCAAGTTGTGCCACCTGCTTTATGATTTGATCTTCTGCCTTTACTTCTACGACAGTCACAGAGTGCAGTGCTCTATTGACTGTTTCCTTTACCTCGAGTTGCTCCTTGAACTTTTCTTTACTTTGTTGTAGTTGGTATTTTTCTTCATCCCACTTCGCTTGTAGAGCAATATTTTCTCATTCTGCAGTACTACGTTGTTCTACAAGTTCACCCTGTACTTGTGCCAAAACTTGGGTGGCTTTCATTTTTTCTTCTTGAGCTCGTCGAAGGTGAGCTTCGAATGTTTCATTGATTCAGTGGAGTTGAGCTGGCTCATCTCCCATTTCTGGTGTTCTTGCTGACAGAGGTGCAGTGGAGACTGTGCAGCTAGATTGTACTGCATGATGCACCCCTTGGAGCTCGTCCTTAATATGATTGTACATATCCTCCTACTTAGCCTCTTGCTTCTCTTCTATCTCCAACGAAGCATCATTCAGGGAGGTTGTGATGAAATCGAATACATCTGGGGTGAGGACAGTCTGGAACTCGGTCCTGGTTGCTTTTACTTTCTTCCTGGAGGAGGGTTTTGGAGGGGAAACCTTCCTTTTCTAGGAGGATTCCTCTTCTTCTCTAGGTGGTGTGGCCTCGCCTTTATTTTTCTCGGCTTTCATTCCATTGATCTCTTCTCCGTCACCTCCTTTCTCCGGTGATTCAAAATCATTCTTCACGGATGTACTGTCTAAATCCTGAACTTCTTCAGGTTTCTTTGTCTTACTAGGTCCGAGTGTATCCTGCACAGTTTTTGGACTGTCTACATCGGCCATCTTCACAGGGTCGATTGGAACAAGGAGGTCCGCCGACCATTCCTTGGTAATCTCTTCCAAGTGCTCCTCCGTCAATTTATAGTATGATTGCAGTTGGTGTTTATGTCCATCTGCACACCCTGTGATGTAAATAAAATGGTGGTCCGCGCTGAATTTCATTAAGGGTCGAAACCTGTGGAGGGTATTCGGGGTCATACGAGACTTCGACTGGATGGATACCTTTAATTGGTTGTAATACATATGGAACATGGAATTTTACTGTCATTTCTTATTCATGTCATTCAATTACCATAGTGTACTGAACTTCGCGGCCAAAGGTTCAAAGGGCTTGATGTTCGGGAAAGTCGCACCTTCCGGCATCTCCTAAGAAATGAAGGCAATCAGGATCAATAGCCAACTGAAGTGGAATTCATATCCCTAATATTGAGCTTCTCTATAGTCAAGTTCTAACTGATTCACCAGGTACTGGCGCCCAATTCATTTGTAGGCCCTCCGCGCACTTCCATGTGAGGTCGACTACGAATTCGGTGACTTGGGTGGGTCGATTCTTCCGTACTAACTTCCCTGTGATCAATTGATAGGCAAGGAACATTGCGTCGCTTTGGATAGAATCTACCTTGTAGCCTCACGTTCCCTTCTCGACATCTGCATAAGTGTCCTTTATCTTCTGAGCGAAAGCGCGATCCACGGTCTTTTCGGGGTAGAAATCCTGTGGGTCGGGGACTTACATACTCAGCCCGGTGATCTGATTAATCAACATTGGATCTACTGTTATACAGCTGTTCAACCAAAAATATCCTCCATGATAATAGGACAGCAGCAATTTGACACATTCATTCACTTCTTGGTGCCTTTCAAAGTGCGGGATATTCATGACATTCAGCAGGGTGGACTACGCGAGGTCCTGGGTCCATGACTGAGGAATTATCTTTGAATTCTTTACTTTTGTTTGGGTCAGATACTTATGTGGGGCGAGCATGCTATAGACCTTCCTATCGTCGAGGTTGAAGTCACTAAACTTCAATGCTACAATCTTATCTTGGTCGACGCGAACTGCGCGTATCCCCTTCGAGAGGTATGTAGTGACCAAGGCATACTCAAAGTCTTTGGCCACACTGTCTCTATTTATTGTGTCGCTCAGAGGTGGTAGATAGGCGGATAGAATGCTTGGAATCAACTTAGCATTCGTGAGATTGTCTCTATGTTTAGTTTTCTTCTCATTGGATGGTTGGGATGGTTCGGCTCGAGCAGTGGATGGAGAGGTCGGCAGTCCTCTCATCGACGATGCTTGTACACCTATAGACACTCCTCTCTCTAACATGACTCTTTCAGTAATCAAGTCGAGGAGAAATTTTGTCATTGATTCTTCAACTATGGCGAGCTCGTCGGACATACGCGCTCAAGATTAAAACTTATTGGGGTCACGATTATCTTAGACATTGGACTAGAAGAAACAGCAAGAGTGGAATGATTCCTGTATACAATTCGCTAGTCTGCAGGCTTCAAATTCTCAGTTAGAAAAAGTGTTCTTTGTTCATGGCACGATGGAATAAGTAGGCAACTCGGAAACGATTTGCTTGTAACGGGTATGAAGCCTCATTAACTCTTGTTATGTCTATTATGGCATGGTTCAACGGTCTGGTTGTGAACCATAAATGATTTTCGACCCGTTCGGAACGGAAGTCGAATGGATATATGGGTCCCAACGGCTATATTGCTTCGCCATGGCAAAGTGCCATGTGGCGTTGTTCTGATATCCCAGTGAAGCTCCAGTTCTACAAATTTTCTTTATGTGAAGCTCCCTCTAGAACCTTCTGTAACTTTTCAATCTTAGCCCTCTTCTTACTTAGCTTTCTAGACTTATTTCCAGTGATCTTTGTCTCGGTATGTCTTTTTCCATTCTGATTCTTATCTTCTTTGGACATAGTCACTTTTCACTATTGAGATTCTATCCTAGGATTCAGGGGTAATACTCCTTATTTATCTGGGATAGGTATTTCAGTCTTCTGCACATCTTCTAATGTTCTTGCAGCTTCGACATCTGGGTCTCTAGTGTTAAATAGCTTCGATTTGTTCTCGTGTTCTTCAATCAAATGTGCGATCCTTTTGGTCATGGATTCTTTTAACTCTCATTTCTTCTGCTCCAAAACTTATTTTTCTTCCCTTCATCTGGCTTGATCTCTATCAATCCAAGGTTTTCCTAGTAACATGGTAAATGGGGCACTGTCCTCAATGAATTGAATAATCTCAAAATATTCTTCTGTCGAAGTTCCATTGGCATTCATAGATATCTGGGTGAGCTTTCCATATAGTTTTACCAGTTTTCCTCTGAATAACCCTATCCCTCCTAATGAAGGAATCATAGTAGGCTTCCCTATAGCTTCCCAAGTTCTCTTTGTCATGATATTCACATGTTTTTTCTCATCTAGAACACAGTTAATGTCGAAGTCTCCTATTATTACTTCGATGCATTATTTTTCTTTAAAGATCTCTGATAAGTTGACATGTCGGTGGTCATTCAAGGTTTCTTTCATCTGTAGCAATACTTTCTCTAATTCTTTCTGGGTTTCTGCTATTAATGGATCTTCCTTAGGGTTTTCCTAGTTCATATTCATTTTTTCAAGCTTGGCAATCATTCTAGGTCAATCCAACACTTCATGGTCCATAGATTTGCAACAAAGACAACTAGGTCTTCTCCCAGGGCATTCCTTAGAAATATGTCTCGATTTTCTTCAACTATAACAAAGGGTTAATCCTCTCTTTCATTTAAATGATCCCCAGCTTCTCCTATACTACGCGCTAGGATCATAGGAGCTAACCTGCAACAAATTCTTTCTAGGATCCTGCATTCATTTGTTAGTCCAAACATTCTTTCTATTCATAGGTATAACATATCTTTCACTATTATTATCAGATCTATTCATATCTGTTGGGTATGTGTTATATTCTTTGCATGAGTAGTAGTGTCTGAGCGTCTACACCGGGCGTGCAGGGGGGTTAGAGTGAGGGCCGCTAGGACGACATGTTTCCGGGACGACATATTTTCGGGACCACATGATATTAGGTGGTTTTTCGGCACATGGTTTTTTGCCGATGGTTTTCTATTTCCGGTTAAGGAATTAGGGTTTTTGGACTAATCCGGGTCATTGGGTTAGGTTTTTGGATGTCACTATCTCCTATATGTATATTGTATTGTAAACAATGTAACACAATGTATGAATATAATATATGTTGGTTTTCCCGATTTGGGTTTCCAGGTGAAAAAACTCTGTGTAATGTTTGTATTTTCCATTGTATCTTTTCTGTTCTTTTCTGAATATCAGTTTGAAGTAGATATTGTACAAGGTTAGAATTTACATTTGGTATCAGAGCTTTATTGGCTTCAGGGGGATGCCTTTGTCGTCAAGCATTTGGCTCGGGACTGTGATAATCCTTGTTACAGTGGGAGATCTGCGATATTGTTTTTCAGGTGAAAAGAAATGGCAAGCAATTCAAAGATGGAGATCAAGAAGTTTAATGGGAAAAGCTTTGAGCTATGGAAGCTCAAGATGGAAGATCTTTTGGTGGACAGAGAACAGTGGATCACGGTAGATCCAAGTACGGCACCTACAGGAACTTCTACAGATGACTGGAAAAAGACGGATCGGAAGGCGAAGAGCACAATTCGACAGTGTCTCTCCGATTCAGTATTACTGAATGTGTTAGAGGAAGCTACAGCCAAATATTTATGGGAAAAGTTGGGGAAGTTGTATCAGTCTGAGTCCCTGGTAAATAAACTATTCCTGAGAAAGAAGCTGTATAACTTGAGGATGAGAGATGGACACTCGGTGGCAGAGCATTTGAACGCCTTCAATACTGTGGTAAGTTAGTTAGTATCTGTTGATATTAAA
>SNQJ01S0199016.1:18354-35455 GCA_010110895.2 Picea sitchensis
AAATTGAGAAGTCGGTCCCCAGGATAATTAAAGTGGTTTTAACCACTAAGAAGACAAGTCGACCTTGCCTAGTGAAGAGACACCTTTTCATCACCTGCCAATTTGTATAAATAAAGGAAGCCAATGCCTCATTATCTCACTCACTCATTCGCTCATCCAGTGTGCAAGTTTGGTAGTTGTATTTGGGAGAAGATGGAAGAGAGAGGCATATTACTCAACGTTGGATATTCTCTAGTGTTTTGGTTATTGTCTTGGCATTGTATTGGCTATCTATATTAAGGAAGTTTTATTGGGTTTTCTCCCCCATGAGGGTTTCCCAAGATAAATACTGTGTATCTTGTGATTGTGTTTCTCTCAGTGATCCTACCTATGCTATGGTTATCTAGTAAATTGAAAAGAAACCTAATAATAACTTAAACCTTAACATAGAATCAGAGCTAAACTGAAGAGAGCATCTTTCACTCGATAAATAAAAACATCACTGTTGTTGTACAAGAAAACTAGAGATTTTTGTTGAAGAGGAATATCAGCCTAAAAAACCATCTAGAAAAGTGTGCCCTAGCATAGGGAACACTTTGGCACCTTGAGCACACATTTTCAGTGGTCAAATACTTTGAAAAGTCAAACCATAGTTTTTACTAGTACCAGAAAACCAGAAGTACCAGAAAACCAAAAGTACCAGAAAACCAGGAAACCAGAACCAGTACCAGAAGTACCAGTCCAGAATTTTGTTGGTCCAGTTTGAAGGGGAAAAATTTGGATTTTGTGAAATCTAACCACACTAGGCTACTCACCTCAGCCAAGCGCACCTCCTCGTAAGTTCAAAATTAAATTCTAAGCATTTTCAAATTTTGGTCATTTTCCTAGCTCCAGGTAAAGATGTTTGCAAGAACTAATCTTGTTGACAAGCTAGAAGGTGTGGACAAATTTTGTGACTGGAAGTATAGGATTTCACTCATTCTTGAAGAGAATTACCTAACAAGATTCATTAAAGAACATGTACCATAACCTACCGATGCTGCAGCTAAAGAAAAACATCAAAAGGACACAATTAGGGCCAAAAGAATCATTGCAGATTCTATTAAAGATCACTTGATTCCTCAAGTGGATTCAAAGAAGACTGCAAAATAAATGTTTGATGCCCTAGCTAGGATGTATGAAGGAAATAACATCATCCGGAAGATGAATCTAAGAACTCAACTCAAAAGTACAAGTTTGCAGAAAGGAAAAACAATTCAAGAGTATTTCTCTAGAATATCACAATTCATGGAATAAATAGAAGCAATTGGTGATACTCTAGATGAAGACAAACTTATAATTACAACCCTTAATGGTCTAACAAGACCTTGGGTTGCATTCATCCAAACCATTTGTGCCAGAAAGGAGAAACTACACTCTGACAGTCTTTGGGAAGAATGCGTTCAAGAAGAAGAAAGAGTGGATAACCGAGAAGCAATACTATCAAGAGATGAATATCAAGCCCTAACTTCTCATACTAAAGGAGGAAGGAAGAAGTCTTACTTCCAGAAAGAAACTCACCAACATAAGGAGTCTCACCCCCAAAATAAATTCATACATAAAGAATCTCACCCTCCAAGAAGATTCCAGAAGTTTCAGAAAGGTCAAAGAAGAGAAAAATATTTCTCATCCTACCAAAGTTACCATTGTGACAAGATGGGACATATTTCTAAGAATTTTCCAACTAGAAGAGAATAATACAAGAAGATAAACAAGAGGCACCATTCCCATACAATTGAAGATGAATATCCATCCACAAAGATGATAAAAGAATAGATTGAAGACTATGTATTAATATATGCCCTCTCAGGATCAGTCTCACCTGGTGAGGACACTTGGCTCATAGATAGTGGTGCTTCCAAGCACATGACAAGTTAGTACCCTATCAAAGGAATAGGAGAATCAAGTTACAATATTGATTTAGGGACCCCAATGAAGATGAAGGATGCACTATATGTACCAACTTTGAAAAAGAACTTACTTTCTATCTCATATTTATATAAGAAAGGATTCAACGTTGCTTTCATAGATGCAAAAGTTCTTATGTGTCCCAAAGGAAAAACCATGGAAGAAGAAATTGTTACTAGAAAAGAAGAAGGTGGCTTGTATAAGATAAAATGTCACTCAGAAACAACCTTGACTCATTCCATTGAGAATACATATGAACTTTGGCATAGAATATTAGATCACATTAACTACAAGGCATTACTATATGTAAGCAAGGTAGTCACGAGTCTACCATAATTCAAGGTTGATCATGAAGGCATGTGCAATGGATGTGCACAAGGAAAGAACATCAAGAACCACTTTCTGAAGAGAGACAACAAAGAAGAAGGAGTCCTAGAGTTCATTCACTGAGATATATGTGGCCCAATTCCATCAACCTCCATCAATGGGTATGTATACTATGTGTCTTTTATTGATGACTATTCTCGCAAAACCTGGGTTTAATTTTTGAAATCAAAAGATGAAGTGTTCAGTAAATTCAAGAAATTCAAAACCTTGATAGAGAATCTCTTTGAAAGAAAGATTAAGATACTCAGTTTAGATAATGGAGGAGAATACACCTCAAAAGAGTTTTTAAACTTTTGTAAAGATTCTGGGATCAAGAGGGAGCTCACCACTCCCTACAATCCTCAACGAAATGGTGTAGCCGAAAGAAATAACATAACTATAATGGAAGTAGTGATGACCATGATCCATGATCAAGATATTCCAATGCACTTATGGGAAGAAGCAAGAATAACAATAGTGTATGTACAAAACATATTATCCCATAGTGCACTTGGGTTCAATACCGCTAAAGATATTTTCTCCGGAAAGAAGCCAGAAGTAATCCATCTCAAAATATTTGGTTGTCCCATATTTTTACGTGTTCCAAAATAAAAGAGAACCAAGCTGGACCCTTCAGGAAAGAAGGGAATATTTGTTGGATACTGTGAGGTCTCCAAGGCCTTGAGAATATGCATACCAGGTTACCATCATATTGAGATACACAGAGATGTAACCTTTGACGAAGATGCAACACTCAAGAAATCAAGAAGATTCCATCTTGAAGAAGTATATGAAGAAGAACCTATGGCTCCCAGAGTTGTAGAACTAGTGAGGGAAGTCATAACTTCCCATGATGAGAAGATTCTAGAAGATCATGACATAATAGAATCTCAAGAGCCTCCCTAGATGAGGATCTCCCACAAGAGAAATCCATCCTGGGAAAGGGAAATTATTCAAGATGGAGAGAAGTATGGTGACCTCGAAGGAACCATGATACAAGTCAAGAAACCCAAGCCATTTTCTAGTTATATGGATCTGATGTGTGATCTCTTAGAGAAGGAGCCTACTTTTTTTGAAGAATCCATTCAAAATAAATAATGGGAAGATGCCATGAAATAACAATACCAATCTATTATAAATAATGATGCATGGGAAATAGTTCCCAAACCGAAGAGCAAGGATGTGGTATCTTCCAAATGGCTATACAAGATAAAACATGTTGCTGATGGAAGTATTGAGAAATATAAAGCAAGGTTTGTTTCTCATAGATTTTCAAAAATGGAAGGCATTGAATATGAAGAGACATTTTATCCTATATACATATACACTTCAATCAGAACCATCATATCCCTTGCAGCTAAGATGAAGTGGAAGTTACACCAGATGGATGTGATTTGTTTTTTCTTAAATGGTGTCATTGAAGAAGAAGTGTATATAGAACAACCTCAAGGATTTGAAGTAGAAGACAAAAAGACTCATGTATGCATATTGAAGAAGGCTCTTTATGGATTGAAACAAGCTCCTAGAGATTGGTATGGAAGAATTGATAGTTTTCTGACAAGCTTGGGCTTTACCAAGAGTAAAGAAGACTCTAACCTTTACTTCAAGGTTATGAATGATGAGCATGTTATATTGATGTTGTATGTGGATGACTTATTTCTAACTAGAGAATAAAATTTTATCACTGAGTGTAAGAAGAAGCTCACTGCATAATTTGAGATGAAATACCTTGGCCTAATGCACTATTTATTAGTTCTTGAGGTCTGGAAGATCCTAGAGAAGATATTCCTTAACCAAGGGAAGTATGCAGTTGAAATACTGAAGAGGTTTGATATGTTGGAGTGAAAATCCATGAATACACCCATGGAGAAAAGTTGAAGATCATGGTTGACACTTCATCATAATTGATTGATGCTATGATGTACAGACAAATCATTGGACCATTCATGTATCTGATGAACACTAGGCCAAATATATGTTTTCTTGTGAACACCTTGAGTCAATTTCTGGTAGAGTCGAGATGTGTTCACCTGGTTGCTACAAAACATGTGATGAGGTACCTTAAGGGTAGATTATATTTCGGTATTAGTTATAATGGAGATCATGACTTCAGATTGAGTGGTTATACTGATTCATATTGGGATGGAAGTGTCTCTGATAGAAATAACACTTTAGGATGTTGTTTCAGTCTGGGGTCATCCATGATCTCATGGCAGAGTAGGAAGCAATCAAGTATTTCTCTTAGCACGTCAGAAGAAAAATAAATTGTTGCATGTTCCGCCAGTTGTGAAGGCACATGGCTTCAAAAGTTGTTGACAAGTCTATTTGATATGGATATGGAAGAAACCATGATTCTATGTGATAACCAAAGTTTCATAAAGATGACAAAGAACCCTCTGTTCCATGACAAGTCAAAAAACATAGAAATACGATATCATTAAATTTGTGATATGGTGCAGAGAGGAGATATACAACTCCAGTATGTTAGCATGGATAAACATGTTGCATATGTGTTGACCAAGCTATTGTCTCATGTGATGTTGACCAAGCTATTGTCTCATGTGAATTTTGAGCACTTTCGAGATAAGCTTGGTGTATTCCGAAAGGACCTCCCTTGAAAGGGGGAGTAGTGTTGATTCCATCCTTGTGCTCAAGATTTCCAGCTTTGTGATGATGTTGTTGTGATTCTAACCTCATGTTGAATATTTCCATATTCGTGTTAATGTTGTTGTGATGCCAGCCGTGTGCTGAAGATTTCCAGCTTCGTGCTGAAGATTTCCAGCCTAGTGTTGATGTTGATGATGCTCCAACCTTCATGTTGTGATATTGTTGTTGTTGATGTTGTATCAACCTTGTTCTATTATTGATGATGATGATGTATTAGTGATATAATAATCCATGTTGATTCAGATGATGATGATTCCATTCCATCTCCTTGCCGTGGATGATGATATTGATGATGAGAAAAACTTTCGATGATTTAAAGATATGCTAGTTAGTGTTCCGGATGTTGTCGATGTTGTTTCCCTCTCTCTCTCTCCCGATGATGTTGTAGAGAACCCTTTTTGTTAAGGGGGAGTGTTGAAATATTGTAACTGCAAAGAGTATTCTATTTATTATTGAGTTATTATTCATTAGATCAATCCCCTTTTGTGGATTGATCATGTCAGGAATTGTAATTGACCAAATACCCTTTTGTGGATTGGTCAAACCCTAAATATTATATGAAAATTGAGAAGTCGCCCCCTAGGAAAATTAAAGTGGTTTTAAAAACTAAGAAGACAAGTCAACCCTTCCCAGTTTGTATAAATAAAGGAATCCAGCGCCTCATTATCTCACTCACTCATTTGCTCATCCAGTACACAATTTTCGTAGCTGTAGTTGGGAGAAGAAGGAAGAGAGTGGTTCATTGCTCAATGTTGGATATTCTCTAGTGTTTTGGTTTATTGTCTTGGCATTGTATTGGCTATCTATATTAAGGAAGTTTTGCTGGGTTTTGTCCCCCATGAGGGTTTCCCAGGATAAATACTGTGTATCTTGTGATTGTGTTTCTCTCAGTGATCCTACCTATGATATGGTTATCTAGTAAATTGAAAAGAAACCTAATAATATCTTAAACCTTAACACTTTTTCCAAATAAATCTATAGTATTGTTCTCATTTTGGGTTGACTGACCTTGCTTTTTTTCTTGGGATTTCTTGAAAAAGGGTGGATTAAAGCATTTCCTTTGATCATTTTTACCCTTCATCTTGTCATTCCATTTTTTTGAAAAACTAGACTTCCTCTGTTCTTCTCATAAAGATGATTTTCTCTCCTTATGTCTTCCTCCAAGGTCTCGAGGTGATCATATTATATCTTCTCACTGTAGAAAGATGGGAACCCACTTAGAAAGATTTCGACTTTGACTTTTTCATCCTTTATGAAGTCAACATATTTCAACAACTCAAATAACCTCTTCTCACATTCATCCATTGTCATGCTTTCCAACTTGAGTTCAAGGAACTATTTCATCTTTATTTCATAGTAATGAACCAACAAGTATTTCTCTCAAAAATATCCTTTGAATTTCCTCCATGATATTCTCTTCTCATCAAGGTGCTTGGATTTCTCAAGTTGTTCCCACCACATGGATTTATTTCGTTGCAAGTGGTAGGTTACAATTCTAGCTTCTACACTGAAGGGGTAATCATGCAGCTGGAAATATTTCTTCACGTCCTCCAACCAGCCCTCTGCCTCTTCTCCTTTCCTATGATCACCATTGAAATTTGGTGGATTCAATTTTCATAAGTTAATGTTGGCCAAGATGTTTTTACCTCGGCCTTCTTCTCGCCTCCTATTAGGAGGCAGACTTGGGATACTCCTTGGACCTTAACTTGCATGATTTCTTCAAGTGTATTCCTTTGGAGAATGATGGTTCCTTAGTGTATTTCCTTGGAGAATGATGGTTCCTTCTCATGCTTCTTGACTTCCTGTCATTCCCGTGATCATCCCTTTTTCTATGGAATCTAGATTTTTTCACTTCTCTAGCATTAGTTTCTTGCTTGGATCCAGAGTCCTTGTTAACTTTCTTATGCAACATATTTAGAATCTGAAATATCTCTTCTTGAGCCTTCACAATTATTTTATTATCTACCCCATATATCTGCACTTCTCTATGCAGGATCCTCATAATTATAGGTCCTACTTGCATCTTCTTCCATTGGAATATTTCTTAGAATTTCTCATGTTGACATGTAGACTTCTGACCTCCTCCTTATTGTTGTAATATCCCTAGGAATATTCCATAACTACAGTCCTCATATAAGAAGAAAATTTGTTTTCCTATACCTCTAATTTTGCAAGAAATGTGCATGTAATAATTATTGTTAGAACATGAATAACATAAAACATTTCATCAATTATAACACATGTTATTGTTCTCATCAATTTATGAAGAACACAATGCACCAATTCAAAATCTGATTCCTTAGATGCATTTCTCTCTAAAACAACTCTCTATTGGCTATACTCATGCCTCATTTCGAGTTATGAGTGGAAACTTACTACATTCACATGACGCAATTTCCACTTTCTCACTGCTACATAGTTACTTTATTACTTCCTAGGAAGATTTCAGTGCCCAATTCAAAATTCTGGTTGGATAGATGTCTTCTCCTCCTCAATTCATTTCCAGTGACTATTTTTTTGCTCAAATATGAGCCATGAGATGAAATTTATGGTCTAGAGAAGTTTAGACTATTTTTCCCAATTTATCCTTGTATGCTATAGATTTCTTATTCCTCTTCCCACACATTTTTACATAACCAGATCTAGAATATAGTTTCATGGATGTATTCTATGGATCATAAGCTTTCCTTAGACTACTCATGTTCCTTAAACATACTTTAGAGCAAGAAGTTATGCCCTATGGAAGTAAACTAGTGAGAAAATTTTACCTTAACTGTTTCAACTGTAACTTTCTCATATGAGATCTGTTTTTCACCTAGAGTATCTCATTGATATCTCTCTTTGAGTTCCATAAACCATCATCTATTACTTGGACGATATGGTAAATATTGATGTGGAATGACACATATATGATGAGATGGAAACTGCTAACATGGAAAATGACACATAACATCTAACATGGAACTTTGGATGATATGGAATGACATGTGGATGATGACATGGCATGAAAGATCATCACCCTCTTTTCTTCATCAACCATCAACCATTTCTATTGGATAAACCGACATCTTGTCGAAGCATCTGACACCTGAACATTGAGAATCAATGATTGACACTTTCTCTTGCTCGATTGAAACACTTTGCTAAATCGTCCGATACTTGATCATTGGTCATCCCTGATTTCCACTGGAAACTAGAAAACTGTGCCAATCTAGCCGACCCGACCATTGATCGTGTTGAAATTTTGGTATGCTCATTTAAACATAGACAATGTCACATCATTGTCACCCGACCATAGGGATTCACATATTCCACCCCTAAATACACTAACCTTTACTTAGAATAATTCCAGTAAGCCTACTCCAGAACCAAAAGATAAACCCTAGCTGCTAATTGCAACAACAACTCAAGAAAACTAGAGCGCTCCTTCTCCAATGGTAGTGCACAAGAGAGAGAGTATACATATCCACAAAATAAGTTCCATACACAACTGCATAAGCTACACCTGTATTACTCTCTCAACCTTACATCGTACTTAGGAATGATATTACCAAGAGAATCACTTGAGAGCGCTAGAGAGAGACCAAGACCAAGAGATGACCATACGCCCTTATTCCTCCTTGTAGCTGTAGTTGCAGTTGCAATTGAAACTCTCCACAAGACTTGTGCTCTGACTGGGTATCCAAATGAGCTAAAAAGTCCTCTATTTATATTAATCTGTCGAGTGACTTTCTGGCTTGGTCGACCTAAATTTATGGTAATGATATTTTATGTTTATCTTTTTCCTGTGGAGTGACTTATATTTATTGAAGACAATATTCTAATATTATTTATTCTTCTAGGATGATTTTTATTTTAGGGTTTCCACACATCTGTTTACTGGTTCACTTTCTTTCAAAATATTCTATTCTAATTCATAGGTTACACGTGGAAGTTAATACCTCCAGTAGCTACCAAAACATCAACACTCCCTCTTAGCTAGGGAGGTATTAACTAATATGTTCTTGATATACTGGTCTCAAACACATCCATCCATCTCACATGGCATGGGAAAGACTCAAATGGTCTTGCAGACTAGTCTACAGGTAGCATCACCATAGCCACGTAGGCTATCATATGATCAAACAGATCAAGTATCACCATCATAGCCACACATTATCCATCTAGTTGGAAAACACCTCCAACACTACTAGTTGGCCCTCCAACTAGTAACCTTCAATGCTACTGATTGACACTCTAACTGGGAATCATTTCTGACACTACAAGTCAACATCTAGTTCATACAGAACTAGTAACTCGTCATCTCACACATAATCAGACTCAAAAATTTAACACTCCCTCTTAACAAGGAAGGTATTCCTCTTGGAACAATCATCATCACTTCTTCTTTGCTTCTACACACCTCAAACATTGTCTTGTTGAATTTCATGAATCCATACATCATAATATGTTTTTCACTTTCACTGGAGTAGTGTACCATCCTTTGTTGGAGTAGCATACTAACCTGTGATGGGGTAACATACCAACCTGCGTTGGAGTAGCATACCAACCTGTGCCGGGGTAGCATACCGGCCTGCGTTGGATTAGCATACAAACATGTTCTGGGGTAACATACCATCCTGCATTGGAGTAGCATACCAACCTACACTAGGGTAACATACCATCATGTGTTGGAGTAGCATAACAACCTACGTTGGGGTAGCATACCATCCTACGTTGGAGTATCATACCAACCTGCGTTGGGGTAACATATCATCTTGCATTGGAGTAGCATACCAAATTACGTTGGGTTAACATACCAACCTGCGTTTGAGTAGCATACCAACTTGTTTTGTGGTATCTTCTACTACTGGGGATCAGATCACTACCCTCTATTGGGGAATACATTAATTATCACTACTGGAAATTTTTTTTTTTACCACTCCAAGCTTGTCCCTGACAGAGGCTTGGTCAACATATCTGCTACATGTTCGTCGGTAGAAATATACTGGAGAAAGTGTATCATCTTATTATTCTCCCTCTTTCTAGGAGAATCCTCTCAACACAAATCAGGCTTTGTACATATCTAGGATATTTATTTGCAACATGCTTGATCTTGTAGATCAACTTGGAAGTCATCACCGACTTCCCTTTTGGTCTCAAAACCAAGGAAAATATATATATCTTATTCCTTCTGACCGGTTTCCTCCTCAGTCACTGTAGCAAAGTCTACTTAAACAAGGTAACCTTCCTATAAGATCTCATATCTCCTCGAAGCCTCTGAAGCTTTGATCTAGCCTTCTCAACCCATGACATATGTCTGTTAGTTCTGGAAGACATCTTTCTCTTCCATTTGAATCTGAAAGTCTCTGAGTCTCCATTCTCCCTCTAAATATTGACTCCCTCTGAGTATGTATAATCTTTGGAGCCATCTTCTCCTCATGATATGGCTGATCAATGTTGCATCCTACAAAGTTTCATGGGACCACACTAGTCTCTTATTGGTTACTGCAATGATTCTGGGTAGGCCCTTCTAGCTCTACTAACTCTTCTTAATGATCTGAAGAGTGATCAACTGCACTAGAGGAATTTGTTCGGTCATCTTTGGATACTTATTCTCCTTACAATCAATCTCCATATGAGATACTATGTATCTCACAAAAATACCCTTCTTCGTCTTCTTCTTCTTTGGTACATGGATGTATACGGTAGTGTATACAAATTCTTATCTGGATAGTCTACTCCATGTCTCAAACTAGATACCATCTAATATGTTGTCTCCTACAACTGTCACTATAGMTTCCCTYAGATTTATCACAAGTGACCWACCCAGAACAAGAACAACAAAAGGAAAAATAGTAGACAAGAATAATACTCTTATAATAATAAAAACAAGAACGAGAGCAATAATCACAATAGCTCCTTCTCAGAGTATTKCTTGTGACCCGCCTGGAACAAGAACCAAAATAAAAATAAAATAATARKAAATAGGAACAACACTCTTCTAGTGTTGTGATCAATCATTYCTCCATGGTAACMTGCCTTGAACAAGAAAACAAGAAAAAAAAGTATAATAGCATTTTCATAAGAACATATCTATGTCAACAAGAATAAAAAGGAAATCTCATGGTAATCATCATATTATTACTAAGGTGACATGCCTGGAAGCAAAACAAGAAGTATGTCATAGAGGAGATGTTAGTTCATCTTGCAACCAAGTACAATAAGAATTTATATAAATAGTACTCACATGATGCCATGTATTCATTGTATCTATCAGTAATAGAACCTTTCAAGGATTGTTATCACAACTAGTAATGTAGCAATTGTCAAACTTGATATGTGCAAATTGGAAACTTATTAATTTAATCAATCAAACCTGGAACCCAGAGTCTTCTCTTCAAGAAAGAGTGTTGTTGATTTTATTCTGAGTCTCCTTCACTCAAGAAGACAAGTAGATCACTCCTTCTCCAATGGTAGTGCATAAGAGAGAGAGTGAGTCTCCATATCCACAAAATAAGTGCCATACACAACTGCAGTAGTTGCAACTACACTACTCTGTCAACCTTGTGCCATACTTAGCAAGAATATCACCAAGATAATCACTTGATAGCACTATAGAGAGACCAAGACCAAGAGATGAGCATATGACCTTATCCTCCTTGCAGATGTAGTTACAGCTGCAACTGAAACTCCCCACAATATTTTCTCTCTGACTGGGTATCCAAATTAACTACATCAACAACTAAATACAAGTAGAGTACTCCTTCTCTAATGGTAGCGCATATGATAGAGAGAGTCTCCATATCTACAAAAGAAGTGTCATACACAACTGCAAGAGTTGCAGCTACACTACTCTCTCAACCTTATGCCATACTTAGCAATAATATCACCAAGAGTTTCACCAAGCAAATCACCAAGATAATCACTTGATAGCGCTAGAGAAATACCAAGACCAAGAGATGACCATACACCCTTATTCCTCCTTTCATATGTTGCAACTACAACTGCAACTCTCCAAAAGACTTGCGCTTTGAATGGGTATCCAAATGAGCTAAAAAGTCCTCTATTTATATTAATTTGTCTAGTGACTTTTCTGGCTAGGCCGACTTGACTTTCTGGTAATTATATTTTATGTTTATCTTTTTCCTATGGAGCAGACTTGTATTTCTAGAAGATAATATTCTAATATTATATATTCTGCTAGGCCAACTTGTCTTCTAGGGTTTCCATACATATTTTTAATGGTTCACTTGATTCTAGAATATTCTATTATAATTCATAGGTTACACGTGGAGGTTAATACCTCCCACAAATACCAAAACATCAACAGGTCATTGGAGATTTCCTTTGGCCAACTCCAACACTTAGAAAATTTTCGACTGAAACTCAGATAATTTTGGGCCATCAATCTTCCATTATGAATGATCTCGATAATTCCCCCAACTCTGTCAACGCCCGATAATCAACCATCAACCATCAAATATTTCTTTTGGTCGATCAAAAATCTTCACCAAACTCGTCGATCCGACCATCGACCGTCAGTGATTTCTCTTGGCGAATTTCCAACACTTAGAAATTTTGACCAAATCCTTGATGAATCTAGGTTGTTGATATATCATTCAAACCTATATTGACCATTGATATAATCCAACCTCCCATCGACCAAAAATGAATCCAGACCACCAGTTTGTCTCATTTTCCCAACTACTGAAAATGAATCCAAACTGTYGGTCTGTCTCATTTTCCCAACTTCTGAAAATGAATCTCGGTCGTTGATCCACTCAACCTTCCAAATGGMTGAAACCATATAATATGTTTTTTAAAATTTATCACAATGAAACTAGGCTGTTGATCTCGAGATCGAACATGATCTTAGTCGATGATTCTTCAAACATTTCCCAATGCTACATTGGCCATTAAAACATTAAATGTGACTTTCYGGGTCAAATTTTAACCCTGTAAATCTATAGATTCACACCCCAAATCATCGTTTCAACTTCTGTGAGGAATTTAAAGTCGATTTTTTCACACAAATTTGGGGATTTCACTCTCATTTATTTTTTTTCCCCCAAATTCGCAGAGACCGAAATATGCAGAAAATGTTTTCCCAATTCACACTCTTCCTAGCCCATACAAGCCTAGTGTTTGAACCAAATTATTTTATACCATAATATAACATCCCCCAACCTATCCAAGGTCCATTACGTGCAAAATAATTGTAAAAATATTTTTTTTTTACTAACTAATTTCCTATAACTTAACAACTACGAATTACAACCAGATTTCACTACTTGTTGATACCATTAATTTGATGCATATAGAACATGCTAAAATGAACATGAAATGAAATTTAATAATTCAACAAAACAACATATAAATCATTCTCAAATACATAGAGCTCACACACAACAATTTAACTCATTCTCAAATACAACACGTAAACATATAAAACACTTATCTTTTAATTTTGCTATGCAACCAACTAATTGGCATGGACGTTCCACCCCACCATATACCTGTTGTTCCAAATATTAATAGCAAGTCACCTTTATTTGGTTCTAGCAATTCACAAAATATGGTGGTATCTTACTATCCACTCATAGCTCAAAATTCCCACAACCTCCTGATATTCTCCTACAACTATCCTGATTTTTCAATTAGCTCTCTTCCTCTTGACCTGCCCAACCCAAGGAATGTACCCCTTCACTGATATCAGTCCCTTAGGCATCCCATTCATTTAATAGGGTCTCTTCAGCACAAGTAACCAAGAATATCTCAGCTGGGAACTGAATGGAACTCGGTGTTAGGAAAACTGCCAACAAAAACAATAGAAAACACTTGTTGTTACAATGCGACTCACACATGAGTTCCCTCTTCAGTCCTGATAAACTGGATTTTCAATATTCAGTTCCAAAACAATCCAAAAATTCTCCAACATTCGCTATAATTCATCCTCCATGGCTTCTCCATCTCCAATCTCTTCTTTTCTGCTCTCTACTTGTTGTTCGTGCAAAAACATTGACTATCTAAAACTGTTGTAACTGCCCATACAAATTTCCTCACTTTATTACTTACTTTCTTGAATCACACACTTCCCAAGATGATTGTACTTATCCCCCATGCTCCCAATAAATATGGGATGTCACTTCTCACACCCACCCTCTTGCATGCATTCAATGATTGAATTTGGGAACACTCAATTAAAATTTAGAGTTTAATACATAATGATAATAAAATTCAGGAATGTGGGTTGAATTAATAGATACGATTAAATCCCCCTTGGACCTCTCTTAGGAATTTTCCTAGACCCTCCCCTCTCTTGTAGATTAATTCATCCCCCATCTCTATCCATGTTCCCTTAGCAACTGGTATCACATTTTATTATTAAAACATAGAAATACAATTCACATATAAATTGCTTGGTCGTAGGAACACATTATATCTACATCAGACATTAATTAAACTAGGGATTACAGAAGGGATACTACAGTCCCCATTTGAATCCCTTTATGGATATCTAGCTCCTAGTATCTCATACTTTGTGTAGGACTAGTCCAAAGTACATGAAATAGAGTCACACATGGAGAAGACTAAAGAAACTTTGACAATTCTTAAGGAAAACCTTCAAATGGCACAAAACATGATGAAGAAGCAAGTGTTGGATCATGTCGTCATTGATGCCAATGGTTTGATTGATTGATGTCAAATGATTGATTGCTGCCAAAGGATTGATTGATTGATAATTGATTTCAAATGTAATATGTATTGTCCTTGATGAGATTAGATAGATGTCAAGTATATGATGCATATGATGTCATGCATAGATGAAGATCGATCAATGAGTTGTAATTGATACATGATGCAAATATGAATATGGTTCAATGTGGTTTATTTGATATATGATGCATAGTTAGATTGATCATTATAGTCTTATCATGGTTTATAAGGTGCACAAATGGATGAACTCCAAAGTGGCCCCCTTATGGTGAAAGCCCTCACGGGAAGACACTTTACGGTTGAGTTATTCTAGAAGAATGGTTGGAGGACCCACGCTTGAGTGTGGAATAATAAGATGTAGATCAGTGAATTTGTCAGTGAAACTATCCTAGATGGATAGTGCTTGTCATACCATTTCTAGTGGTATGTGGAATGTCACATAACTCCTCATGGTTTGAGAGTTATGGCTTTACGAAGTTGGAGGACCCCCATATGTTGGATTGAAGCCCCAAAAGGTCAAATAAGTCAAAGAGATTGCAAAAAATAAATTATTATTTAAATGATAAAGTAAAGTGAGAAATTCAAGAAGGATTATTTAAATAATAAAGTGAAGTGACAAAATCAAAGAAGATTATTTAAATGATAAAGTGAGGTGACAAAGTTAAGGAGGAATATTTAAATGATAAAGTAATGGATAAATTTCTAATTATGGAAAGTGGTTAACCCTAAAAATGAGGAAAATAGGTTAAGTGACCTATAAATGGGTTAAGTGACCTAGAAATGGGTTAAGTGACCTAGAAGATGGAGAGTCTAAATAAGAGGCAAGGCTCTATCATTTCAAAAGTACACTTAAGCATATTGAAGATATATAGGTGACTGAGGTAACCAAAGGATATCTAAGCTGAATTTCAGAGGGAAGGTGAAGAAAATAGGGCCAAAATTCAAGGGAGGATAAATTCTTTTGATGATGCTTTCTAAGGTATGTTATTTACAGGTCATCTCACCATTTTCGCAATAATTTTTTTCTATAATTATTCAGGCCGTGATATTGATATGAAATTTAGAAAACATATCCAAGTATCTATGGTAAAGAATTAAACTTGTGGGTCATTGTATTTTTGGAGTTACACGCCGTGGAAAATAGGGTTTGTGGCTAGTCCTGAAACTAGTCTAAAACAAGTGTTTCGGGTAAAAATATCATAACTTATTCATAAAAGATCCAAATTTAGTAAGACCAAATGAGTTGGTTAGAGTATAGTCTATAGTATCCTGTGTAAATTTTTTAGATCAATTCAACAAATATTCTATGTGGGGCACTCTCTACAAGGTCAATCTCTAGAATAAGACATAATTCAACAAGGTATGCCATTTTTTCTATAACTCATTTTCTGAGAGGTTCCAAGTAGTGAAACCTGGAGGAATTACCTAAAACACACTGAAGAACATTATGTATCAGTTTCAGATATTTATTCATTACAGGTACATATTTATGATTATTTCAAGTTAGGGTTGTTGACTAATCCAAAACTAGTCATGGTTGAGACAAGTAGTTGATGAGTTGGCACATACATGAGGTGTATAGTTGATGATATTGGTACATAATGATGATTCATTGTTGATGAGTAGTTTAAAAATGATTGGTATATACTTGGTACATGGTTGGATGTATTTTTTTATGGTACATGTTGATTACAAGTTGTTTGGTACAGGTTGGTGCATGGTTGATGCACTTGATTATGGTATAGATTGATATCTGTTAAGGATTGTTTCCTCATATCAGTTGGTGCTGAGGGTGTAAGATGAGTATTGCATTATAGAGATGGTTTTCTTGTAGAGTTGTAATCTATTCAATTGTTGCTGAAAAACCCCAAGGATTGTAGTCCGTAATAAAAGGAAAATTGTACATACATCTTGTGTTCTTTGTGTTCCTTGTGGTGATGACTTGTTGACATATGTTTCTGATATGTGTTCAAATATAACTAGTTATAAATGACAAAAATGAGTAATGAGTTATTGATGATTGTTAACTAAGGAGTTTTGTGTAAGAGGGAAGTTTTGGGAAAAAGAGCCCTACACTGTTCACCCCCCCCTCTTAGTGTAGTCGGTGTGTCCAACAATTGGTATCAGAACATGCCTTCACTATAAGACTTAACAAGATTGGAGGAGATCCATGGACACACAAATGGATGATGAAGTTCCAATCCTTGATGAGGAAAACTATTCTACTTGGAGAATAGAGATGAGAGTACATTTGAAGGAAATGGGAGTAGGTATTTGGAAGGCATCCATTGGTGATTCAGTTTCCATGAAGAACAAGTAAAAGTTTGCAGCTCAAAGGGAAGGAAATAAGAATGATGCATTGGCTCTCAATACCATTCTTAGTGGACTCTCAAGCCCTATAAAAGAGAGCATGGGACAATGCACTTTGGCCAAGGATCTATGG
>SNQJ01S0199016.1:35465-52195 GCA_010110895.2 Picea sitchensis
TCCCAACATCCCCATGCCCGTATAAAACGAATTCCAACTTCCCTAACCCCTTGGTGAAGATATAAAATAAACATTGATGGATTTAATGCAGACAATTCTTTTTGTGCAAGGTTACGTTGTTGATATCTAGCAAGATTCCCTAATCCTTTCATTCTCTGAGTAGTATTCCATAACCTGGAAACTCCTTTTCCAGTGTTACTTCCTCTCCTATATAGCCATAATTAGGTGTACTCCTATCCTTATTGGGTTATGTGAGGACGAGCCTATTTGTTGATTTGATGCTCAAAGATGTTGTGGAGGAACCCAGGAAATTGGCTCTGAACCAACACCAAAAGATGGAACATGTTGTAACCAAATTTCATATATTGTCAATAATATAAGAGATCTCTTTCCCTCCTATATGGTGTTCATTGCAATGTTATATGTTGTTATTTTTCATATATGCTTTGATTTATACACTTGATATATTCTTCTTGAACCTATAACTACCTTGTTGTAGCACTATCTTGGTTTCTTATTGTAGACTAGTTCCGACGAAGACTAGGATTTATTTAAGAAACTAGAGCACGGATCAACATCGAATGAAGGGTTTAAGGTGCAAGTCTTCTCCTTTCCCTTCCCTTCTCTCTCCTAGTGAAAAAGTAGTTATTTCTTGTTTGCATGTTTGTTTGTGAGGGTAGTTTTCTGTCTTCTTATTTCAGTCTCGCTCTACTGTGACTTGACCCAAAGTCATGTGGGAAATATCCTGTCAACAAAATTGACGACCATACTGGGGATTCTCCTAGTTTGGGTCAATTTTTTTAGGGTCCCTTGCTTGTTTCTTGACTTGTTGTATTATTTGTGTTTTTTGGATTTTTCATAGAGATTTATCTTCTCAAGAGTTGTTTTCAAGTTTTGGAAACCCTCTTCTCTAGAGTGGATTTTTGATTATTTGAAGTTGCCAATCTATCTGCATGTTCCATTTCTATATCCCACAAACATCCACATTTTTCTCTTCTACATCACGCAGATATCCGCGAGTTGCACTACACATAGTCACAAACATGTGTTAAATTTGAGTTTTTTGGAAAAACTCTCTTATATTGATGGGTTTGGTGTTTGGTTTGGTCAGTTCCCTTGGGTGTCTTGAGTCCTTTTATGGCTCTACTCTATTCTAAAAAACATTATGATATATAATTTTTTTTTTTTTTTTAGTTATTTTTTATAAGGTTTGTTAGGTTTATAGGGAGGTCACCCTTGTTGGTTTTGTTGAACGTCCAATCTCACTAAGTCTTCAGTGGTTTCTTGGTTGAGTGCTTTCTATCTCTATACCTACTTTTCCTTGTTTCAAAAAGAAATTTGCAATTTTTTTTCTTTTATTTCTTTTGTAAACGAAAAAGAATATAAAATATTCTTGTGTGCTTACATCTCCTTTATTGAACCCTTGTCTCTTATCAGTACAAGAAAATAGTTATTTATTTAGCATTCGGGTAGTTTCATTTCCATAATACTTTGGTAGTGGTATCCTTTTACTAGAAAAATAAAAGAATCAAGTGATGCAAGTTTTTCATTCTTGTTTGCATATAGGTTTATGAAAAGAAAGTTGTAGTGTGAATTTCAAGGTGTCCTAAATATTGCATTCAATTTTTTTTTTCTTTCATTGAAAAGAAAAAGAGTTTGCTTTATAAGCATAGTTCCATCCATTTTTCATTTGAAGAAACTCCATTATGGTCTTATCTTGCACTACTTTTGGAGTCAGTCAGAACATCACCAAATTTGCATCCACACACTTTATGGGCGAAGAACAACCCATTAAAATGAATGCTTAAAAAAAATCCATTAGAAATTTTCATATTTCTAGGGTTAACGAACAAGTTTAGGCTAGGGCCTTGGTGTAGGTTGGAGAATAAATTTCTCCAAGGCCACTAAACCAACATAGGTATCTAATATAGGGAGTGAAAAATGCATTTTTCATATAGGTTTAGTCTAACATATCCTCTAACACAGGAGTTAAGCACAATGTTGTGTAAGGAATAGTCAAGGAGATCCCCCTTCAGAGTTGGATCGAGCATATAAGAGAGATCATGTATTGGAGGTTTCGATCAAACCTATACCTCTGTGAGAGGTAGTGCTTTCAAGGCTTCGAGATTTTCTACCCTACCCACACATTCGATTCCGACTGTCGACTATACCCCCTGGGAACCGACTATGAGATGGTAACCATAATTTATTCTCCTAGATACATTATAAGGTGACTACAGGGGTTTGCCGTAGTACCTGGGGAATATTTTTCATCACACATTTTAGTACTACTGGAGGGTGCCTCATGAAGCTAGACCACTTGCACTAGATAAGGATGAACTATGGAGGCCAGGATAACTGCCTCTCATACCTTTGTGCATTGGTACACAAGACTTAATCAACCTGTGCATTCATTCAGTAGGGCCCGAGCCCACTTTGTTGTTATTCCAGTCCCAAGACTTAATCCACTCGAGTCAGAATATTAACAAAGTTGTTTGTGTTTGTCTTGTCTTTTAGGGATTTGTAGTGGTGTGATTGGTGAACGTAGTTCAACTTTAGGAAGGCGATTAGATTGTCACCGAAAGTTCATCACTYAAAGTGGTTGATCAATTGCCTCAAAGATCAAGAAGAATTAAAGGCCTTCCACCCGAGGAAGAGGTTAGAAATAATTCTCCTCCTCCTCCACAAAGGCATTGAACTGATCCTTCTAAAAATTTCCTACTGGTCGATCAGATCGAGATTGTAAACATTGATCCTCCAGAAGTTAACGCTTCATAACCAAAGGAGGCAATCATTGAGGATATTGGAGCTAAGGAGTTCACTCCACACTTTAATCCTCCATTATATAGGAATTTTCCATTACCAATCGTAAAATTTCGACCTCCCATATTAGACCTCACTGATAGTATCCCTCTCCATTGGGCCACTATGGACGACACTTCACCAATTTTAGGGTTGGGATCCCATGCAACTCCCACCTCAGAAATAGTCACTGGGGAATCTTTCCTCCTGGTATTTCGAACCAAATGATGAGTGTGATTCAATCCACCATCACCACATTGACCAATAGAATTACCTCATCGGTCATCAGTCCCATTCAAATTTTGAGTGCAACCACATCATTTACATAAAAAACGAATGCTTTTTCATATAGAATGTCATCGATATACACACTTAACACATTGGTTAGTTGTCATGTAGTGTCCCAATGTTCAAATTTTGTTGCAGGGAGCATTCCAACTCCTTACCAAGACTTTTCTTGGGGTGGAGGTCACATTCCTCCATTAACCCCATTCGTCAGAAGTAGACCTTTCCAATCTTCCGACCCTAACCCAACATGGGTTTGGGTAAAATTTAAGAGTAGAAGATCTCAATCGACTAGTATTCCATCTACATCAACCCCATTCACACTTTATGGTGGGTTTAGGATTAACCTTTTCACTACATCTGTAGTGTCGGCAGGGGGAAACCCCTTCCAAGTTCAACCCATCCCATGGAAATGACCTTTTTCTTTGCTAGGGGCACCATTGGGGAGTACCCTTCTCCAAGGATAGTGGAATCCCTCTCAAGGGATGTCGCAAGGGGGAAACCCATTTCCGGGTCAGTCTACCCCCATGCCAGGATTTTTTCCCTTCCATTAGGGGTTTGTTGGGGGAAACCCTGGTTTTCCTCTCAGGAACCATATGGGTGGATGATTTCATCCATTCAAATAGGGGCCACAAGGATTTATCACAAGTGTTGATTCAACCACAAACTCTTACTGGAAACCTGGTGCTAGTTTCAACCCAAGACCTTCTTTTCAGGCTACCAAATAGTCAATGATGTAGCCTTGACTACCATTTCTAGCAACACTATATTTTCCAGATTTATCCAAGTTGATGAATGATCCCATTCATCATGACCCTAGTTTTCTTGCGGTCCCAACCAAACTTCCTTCAAACATACCCAAGTTTGAAGGGAAAAGTGGTCAGGATCCACAGGACCACGTAACAACGTTCCACTTGTGGTGTTTGTCCAACTCGCTTAGTGACTATTCGGTTCGATTTCATTTTTTCTAGGATACTCTTACTAGAGGTGCTGCCAAGTGGTACATTGAACTTGAAGGGGGGAAGTACTTGAATTTTTGTGATTTAGCCATGGTTTTCCTAAACCATTTCCAACTCCTTGTCTGGTATGACACTGGGACAAAATTGCAGACCAATTTTGAGCAAGATAAGGCCACACACATTTACAATCACATATGAAAATGGAAGAGAAGGAAGAGCTTGATTAAAGATACAGTTCCTCCAAAGTTCCTCCTTGAATGGTTCCTGAAATCTCTACTCTCATACATTTTGAAGGATGTTGCGACTTCGTGAGTGTTTTCATAAGAACACGCGATCTTTCGGGTGCAACAATTAGAGCTCATTTACTCTCAATCAGGCATGCTCTATGATATTATGAAGGATGTGCCATGGTCTACTCTCAACTTGGAAAATACAAAGTCTAACCCACATGTTTATGCCATAGCAGGTTCTACTCAAACGAAATTCATAGACCTGGCTACAAGCCATATGCAAAAAAATGCTATTCAACAACCTGTGGCTAGTCCGACCTCTGGCTCGACCAACCCTACCACCCAGTTTTCCAATGTACATTTTGTGCAAATTAAGACTTAGAAGGGTCCTCATAAACCCATAGAGAAGAAAGAAAAAAGGGTAAGAAGGGTAGTGGGAGTAATAACAAAAAATATGATAAGAATGTTGGCGGGGTGGGGGGCAAAGATGGAAAAATGAAGGTGAAATTTCCTTTCAAGATTTGTGATGAATATCAACTTACACATCAATTCCCATGGATGGAAGAATAAAAAATCCTTATAAATTTGAATCAATAGCAATAACCTGCTGTGTTGAACAATCCCTTTCCACAAGGGCACAATTTGCAGGGTGGTTCTTCCAACTTCAACCCACAAGGGGGCACTTCAAGTATGCCCCCGTATGATGGATACCAAGGAGTGGTGAATATTATTAGACATTTGAGGATAAAGGATATATATTTTTCGAAAATATCTTGGAGTTATGATAAGCCAAAGTCAATCGAGAAGGGTAAGAAATATTTATAGGATTAGGTCCCTCTCCACATAGAGAATCATGACAAAGAGACAATGTTGCACATACCTAACAGTGTCTATAAACAGACAACGCATAACCCCAATGTGATAGTTTCCCCTAATCATTCAATTGTCGAGGATTTTGTTGGAATACTGAGAGGGGGGGGTGAATCATTATTCCCCTTTTTTACAATTATCAGTTACTTTTTATATTTTATTCATTACCACAATGAATCAACAATGAATTGTATGCAAAATCAATTATATAAATATATTTAACATCAATTACAAAGTTTATAAATAATAGTGAAGGATACCAATCCTCTTTAGAGCACCAAATCTAGGAGACATAGATCCCCTTATTCAGGGCACCAACCCTAGGAAGAACCAAATCCCTCGTCTTTAGGGAACCAACCCTAGGAAGCACCAACTCCCTTGTATTTATCGCACCAACCCTAGGAAGCTCCAACTCCCTTATCTTTTACAATTTTCTTAGTAAGGATATGAATCCTTCCATGCTCCTCCCTTCCACCCTCACTTCATAAGAAACAATAGTTCTTCTTCATAGACCCTTCTTTTGTTTTCATCTTCTTATCGGGACTGCAGAGACACTTCTTTCTCACCAATCCTTTTTTTATATATACTCTTTCAATTGGTGTGATCTATGAAGCATTGTGTCCCTTTGTTTGAACCATCACACCTCTCCATTCTAACATTAAAAATAATCACTATTATTATTCAACATTATTGTTAATTCTTTTAATTTAGTGAGAGTTATTTTCATAAATCGATCACAGGTATGGATTGATTTCTTTTTAACTCGATTCTATGTATCTGCAAATATTTCAGAAATCGAGTTCTGTAGAGGTGCTTCCTTCAAACCATTTTCATATGACCGACAACACAAAACCACAATATTATCAAATTAAGCGATGTATTATCTTTTACCTTTATTTCTCTTATTCCATATGACCACATGTGGTGACCAAGCGCTAGCCCAAGTGAGTGCTTGATCACTTAATACAACCAACGGTCACATTTTTACTTTCAATGAAGAGATGGACGATTCTCATTTACTTTAGGAATTCAGGACTCTGGGGGTTTGGAGGTCCAGATCATTTGTGTTCCATTTTCCTCTGGAGTTTAGTCAGCACTGAAGTGGTCAACATGGGAGTGGGTTGATCGGATGGTTGGCATGATTTCCTGAAACCAAATCAATGGTCATATTTGATCCTTACACTTATCCTTTCACTGCTTAATCCAACGGTTGTGACTTAATCAAGCATTGAGATGGATGACCACTATTTACTTCACAAATTCATCCTTCGGGACTTCTGGCTGTTGCAACCTTTCAAGTCTCTCGAAGCAGATTTCGCTGAAATAGATCAGACAATCTATGTTTCATTTTCACGATGAACGATCCTCGCTCACTTCGAAACTTTGATGTTCAATGATCTCTAGTCTTTGCAATCAATAAGGCTTCCGGATCAAATACGTGTGTCCGTTAGTCTCAACGGTTGACAATAATCTGAAGTAGATCAAGGGTTAGTGTTAACTTCGACCTTCGACACTTCGGGTAGTTACTGGTGCTTAGAAATTGGTTTCCCCTGAATTACATACTCCCAAAGTGACGTAACTTGCCAACGTCACCAATGAATTGGCACTAGCCGATTGGTTTCCACGTGTCACTTAGATTCGTGACTTACAAGTACTTGAAATGCCAATTTCATATTGACACTTGTCATTATCTGATTGTGCCACATGTCCTTATTGACATGGTCTGCTGACGTGGATCTCCTGATGTGTGTGTTATGTGTCTTTACTTCATGACTTCAGAAATTTGGCCTTCAGGTGAATTTACATGTTCTCAACACATTCTCACCGAAATGGTCATCGTCGGAGTTGACCACGATCCTGATCCAATGTGTTGATTAAGGTTGGTTGTCATTGATGTCAACCCTTGAAGAAAGCCCTGTAGTACAAAGGTTTGGGTAATGGACCCAATATTGTTTGATGTAAATATGAATCATTATTGTTTTTTCATGGTTGATAAGAAGTAAATATGGATGAACTCCAAAGTGGTCCCCTTATGGTGAAAACCCTCACGGGAAGACGCTTTACAGAGTAAGAGAACCCATGATTAATTGTGGAATAATGAGATGAAGGACAATGAATTTGTTAGGGAAACTATCCTAGATGGATATTTATTTTCATTCCATTTCCGTTGGTATGTAGAATGTCACATAACTCCTCACGGTTAGAGAGTTATGACCATGTGAAGTTGGAGAAACCAGGTTTGGGTAATGGACCCAAGTTTGTTTGATCGATAACGATATGATTTTTGATATATTTGAAGGTAATACTATTCTATATGGATATTATATGTCATTCCATTTCTAGTGGTATGTGGAATGTCACATAACTCCTCACGGTTTGAGAGTTATGGCACATGTCATTCATTTCTAGGTGGTATGGAATGTCACATAACTCCTCACGGTTTGAGAGTTATGGCCTTACTAAGTTGGATGACCCTTATATGTCATCTAGAAGCCCAAAAGGTCAAAGTAGTCAAAGTATAGAGGATTTTAAAAGGTAAATAATAAAGTGAAGTGATGTGAGTGTATTATAATTCAAAGTGAATAAAAATAAATTATTTCAATAATAAATTAATGGAGAAATTAGGAAGGGTTAACCCTAAAATATGAAAGTGGGCCAAGACCTAGATGATGTTTTTAAGGAAGCTATTTTGAGAGTATGTAAGAGGCAATGATATCTAATTTTAATTAAACTTGAGCATATTGAATATCTATATAGGTGTATGAGGTAAACAAGGATATATAGTTTCAAATTTCTGAGGAAAGGTGAAGAAAAGAAGGTCGAAATGCAAGGAAGGATAAATCTTTGATGGTGCTTTCTAAGGTATGTTATTTACGTGTCATGTCACCATTTTCGCTATAACTTTTTATATAATGATTCAGAATTTTAAATTTCTATTAAATTTGAGAAACACACCCAAGCATATGTGGTAACAATTCATCTTGTGGGTCATTGCATTGGGAGCCACTCCATGGAAAATAGGGTTTGCTCTGTTAACCCTTAAACTAGTCAAAACAAGTGTTTCGGGTAAAAACATCATAACTTACTATACAGATCCAAAATTCTCTAATGAAAGACAAAAATGTGTTGGTTAGGGGTACAATACTTAGTATTATATGTGCATGGTTTCATATCAATTAAATGAATATTGCATAGCACGCTTTACAAAGGTCGCTTCCTCTAGAATAACTTTAATTCAACAAGGTATGCCATTTTCATAAACTCCTTTTCTCGAGAGGTTACAATGAGACACCGGAGAATTGTATAAACCACATTGAAGAACATTGTGTATCACTTGACCATACATTTCAACTTCAAAATTATGATTACTTCAAGTTAGGTTGTTGGACTAATCCAAAACTAGTATGTGAGACTAAAGAAAAGTTTGATGAAAATGATAGTTCTTGTTGTTAAAGTTATGGTTGCCTATGAATGGTGTGATCATATACTCTAGGTATATTACATAGCTACAAATAATATTTTGATGGTGAAATTGATGAGGGATTTGCTGAGGGTACATATTGAGTACATGGTTGAGACAAGTAGTTGATGAGTTGGCACATATGAGGTAGTTGATAATGTTGGTACATATTGATAATCAAGTTGATGAGAATTGATACTTACGATTGGTACATACTTGGCAATATGTTGGATGCACTTGTTTATGTACATGTTTATTATGCCTTGTTTGGTGGAGTAGGGTTGGTGCATGGTTGATGCACTTTTTATGGTACTGGTTGATTAAAGATTGTTGGTACAGGTTGGTGCAATGGTTGATGCAATTTTTGCGGTAAAGGCTGGACATGGTGCTGAGGTGGCAGGGCCATGCATGGTTCGGGATGGTGGCACATGTTTGCTAACAATGTATCTCACAAAGGATATGCATGTTCCAGAATTCTACTTCTACTTCGTAGTGGCAGGACGGGCAAGGACAAGTGGTTGTAGCCGAGAACATGGGGTTGTAGCCTCCTTTGGTTGTAGAAGCCAAAGAATTTGGGAGTTGGATCTTCCCTTAGGCTTGTAGCCTCGAGAAACTAGGGGCTGGAGCCTTCCAATTGCGTGCCTAGAAAACAAAAGGAAGTTGGTGTTTCCAATAACGTAATTCTTCACATATATAAGAAAAACATTCCATGGTTTTTCTCCTATTTGGGTTTCCACTTTAAAAACATCGGTGTATTGTGTATAACCGTGATTGTTTATTTCATCTCATTATTATTGGATAATAATTCTAAAATTGATATAATAACATTTGGACAAAAGACTATATACTACACATACTGCATTCAATTTCCCTCCTTAGTAATCCAACAATTGGTATCAGAGCTTGTTCCTTTCATATAATCAATTTAACCATTAGGCAGACTTAAGAGTACCAAATCATATAAAAATGGAATTACAATAGTTTGACATTTCGGACAAAAGTATTCTTTTGGAGCATAAGGATGAAGACATATACATGCACAAAGATTTTAAATTTGATAAACAATTGTAGATAGGATACACCATTCAATAATTCCATCAATAAAATGACAAAGTAGTGAAACTGTGAGAATAATTCCAAATCCAAAATGAATCTCTTGAATGGTCTCAAAGATAAGGGTATTCCAAAGTTTCACATTGTATTTATGCTGTGATATTTGGTATAAGCTTCGAAATATTTATGAGGAAGATTCAAAAGTCAAAGAAGCAAAGCTCAAATCCATGAGGTCAGCCTGAACAACTAAAAAATGAAGTTGAAGATGAAGATATCAGTAGCCTACTTCTACTTAGCCGATGAAACAATGAATGCAATCATAGGATTGGGAGAAGCAATCTAAGAATTCAGTAATTTTTCAAAGGTACTAAGATCTCTTCATATAAGATTCAACACTAAGATATCAACAACACACTAGAAGAAAGAGATTGATCTTAAACTCAATAAGCATGGATGAATCAGTGATGGAAGATTCACATCATATGAGATGAGAATTGAACAGAAAATTAGATGTAAAAAGAAGCAACCTTCAAAGCATCCAAAGATCAAAGCAAAGAAAAGGAGCAAGAAGAATATAACAACAACAACAACGATCGGAAGATGATGAAGAAGTGCCTAACTTCATCAAAATACTGAATAAGGGAACAAATGATAGGTATAGAGTAAGCTTCTTAATTTGTTTTAATTGTGATGAATAAATTTGCTAACAAATGTCCTATAAGAAAAAGAGAAATGATGAAGCTACCCTAAAAGGCATAAACATATAAAAGTATAAAAGAACTACAAATAAATTTTTCTTGAAAAATTTTGTGACTAAAGAAGATATCTCTCATCATCAGATGAATTTGAAGTCAGTGATAGTGAAATAGGAGAGTTCTATTCATGGAAGTAGAAGATTCCAAAGAAGACTCACACTATGAAGAAGCATATGAAGGAAGGAAATTGAAGAGTGTGTTATCGAGAATAATTAATGTGTTCTATAGAAGTTATTAGAAGAGAAAAGAAGAAACAAACGCTAAAATTAGATAAGAAAAAAGATACTCAAGAACTAGAACAAATAATCAAAAATTGTCTAAATAGAATAAGATAAAGAACTAAGAAGGCTACCCAAATAACATCTAGAAGGAAAGGACAGATCATTGGAAACCTAGAAGCAAAGATTTTCACACTAAAAAATGATATTCAAAAAAATATAATAGCTCAAAAAGTTCCTTGAAACATTATCAACAAAAAATCTTGTCTGGACAAGTCTGGACTTGGATACAATCTATACGTAGTGTGACTAAGCTCCAAAACAACAGAAGAAAAATCCAAAAACTATATAAATGATCAAAAGGATAAAAGATTAATAGACATGCATAATTCCTCCACCTGAGAAGATTCAAAATTTAATCAACACAGATAGATGACAATTTCTACGAAGAAGAAGGATTCAAAAGCACCTCCTTCTGCATGATCTTCGCATTTACTAGCATCAAAACCATTTTTGGTTTATGTTATATATGTAATAATTTTGACATAAAGATGTAAATTATTAGCTAATGTGAAACTCAATAACTACTTTGAGAGCCATACACAAAGGCTATTCATGAAGACTTAGAGACGAAGCCAAACATGTTTGAATCTTTGACATTCCAAGGAATGCCAGAAATGGTCTACCTTGGGACACACAGCAAAAAAATTTAATTATCAAATTCTCTCCTAAAGAACCAACGAGTCACAACAAAACAAGAACCCCAAAATGACATGGATAAGAAAGAAAGATCATCATAACAATGAAGAAATCAATAATGGCTCTACAAACTTAAACAAGAAACATGGTTGGTATGTTGATGAAGGCATTTTCAAAACAAGACAAAGATAGAGAAATTTTTCTTACATTATGAAAGAAGAGAGATGGATCAGTCTCCTTAAAAAAAATGATGATTCAACTAAAAATCATTGGAAAAGGCACAAACTGAATTGGGAACAAGAATGAAAAGGCGTAAAATATTCTACCAGTAGAAGAGATGAAACATAATATTTGAAGTGTGAGTCAACAGTGACTGCTATCATAAAGTTACTGATTCACAGCATGAGATAAGAAAGAAGGTTCATGAAAATTGAATGCTATAGTCAAGAACTCACAACATATATGTGTTAAGTTAAAATTGAAATGAAAAGTGTTGTCTAGGAAAGGAAGATGAGCATATGGCATAGAAGAATGGGTCACATGCATTTTGATAACCTTGTAAAAGTCAACAAAAGAGAAGAAGTAAGAGGAAATGCCCCGATCACAAAACCAACCAACACTTTTATGCAAGTACACAAGGAAAGCAAACAAAGACCAGTTCAAATCAAAGAAATATTCAAAAAAAAACCAATCGGAAATTGTGCATACTCGGGATCTATTAGCTGACCAACTACAACAAAAGGCTGGTAAAGGTGAAAATACCTTATTTTGTTAGTTGATGATTATACAAGCACGATTGTAGTTTTCTTCTCAAGATCAAGCTGACCTTTGAAAACCTCAAGATCATCGAGATGGATTCCAAGAATCAAATGCTTAAGATCGATAATGGAGGATAATCTTCAATTCTCAAATAAATTTATGGATTCATTGCAACAATCATGGAATAAAAGGCAATTCTCCATCACAGGAGGTTCCTCAACGGAATGGATTTGTTGGAAAGGAATAACATGATAGTACAAGAAATGCCTCTAACAATGATAATGGATTCAAAGCTGATAGATATTTTTTGGACATACGCAATGCTCATACAAGAGTTCACATTCAAAATAGAGTAATTCTAGGAAACAACATTCATAAACTCCCTACGAAAGCTATGGAAAGGAAGACCAACAAATGTGAAACACTTCAGAGTTTTGAAGCAAATGCCACATCAAAAGAGAAGATGATAGAATGGGAAATGACTCTCGTGGTGGACAAAGGAATACTCATGATTACTCAAGTACAAGGAAAGGATACATGTTACAATCTAAGATTAAACAAAGTTGTGAAATCATCAACGTAACAATTAATAAAACAAGAAGACCATAATCAGTTGAAGAAAAAAAATCAAGGGAACAAATTTTCAAAGAAGAAGATGAAAATAAGTAGAAGAGATAAGTTCAACAAGTATCTCCAAAGACACCTAGAAAACGAGTACATAAGAATCATCCTTTGATCAGATTATTGGAAACAAAGATGTAGGAGTTGAGACTAGAAGAAAACTGCTCACCAACAAACACACCTAACACCTTTATCTACAATTGAACCAAACTGTTTTGAAGAAGCCATCAAGGATGAATTTTGGAATAAGGCCATGGATGAAGAATTGGATCAAATAGAGAAAAATGACACTTGGGAATTGGTTCCAAGACCAAAGAATAAGAATGTGATTGGCACAAAATGGGTTCGCAGGAATAAATTGAATGAAGACAGGTTACAAGGAACAAATCTAGATTGGTATGTAAAGGATATGCACAGATTAAAGGAATCGACTTTGAAGAGACATTTGCCCTAGTTTCCAGAATGGAAGCAATTCGTTTGCTTTTAGTTTATGCATGCTCCAAAAATGTTAAAGTATATCAAATGGAAATAACATCAGCGTTTCTGAATGGGGAACTTGAAGAAGAAGTCTACATTGAACAACCAAAATGATTTCAGTTGTCAGAGAACACAGACTATGTGTGTAAATTAAAGAAGGCCTTGTATAGTCTAAAACATGATCCTAGAGCATGGTACTCTAGACCAGATAAGTATTTGCAACAGGCAGGGTTCAGAAAAGGAAGTGCAGACAACAACCTCTACATCAAGGTAAGTCAAGGTAATATTTTATTAATTGAAGTTTATGTTGATGATATTATTTTTGATAGTGATGATGACAAGTTAAGACAGAAATTTGCAAAAGCCATGCAGAATGAATTTGAAATGTCATTACTGGGAGAACTATCCTTCTTTCTGGGACTTCAGATACGTCAAAGAAACCAATGAATTTTTATTTCTCAAACCAAGTATATCAGAGAAATGCTAAAGAGGTTCTGTTGATGGGCAAAAATGACCGTCCGTCAACTGGGAGAGTGGAACCGATCCGGGGTTGTCTAATAACCCAAGCCGTTTGGGATGAACCACCCTGACAGGTTTAGCGGCTCCATTAGCCGATCTAAGGTCCTAAGAAAACAAAAAAGAAAACTACTCTAAACTAACTAATCTAACTAAAAATAACTATTAAAACAAACTAAACTAATATTAACTATTCTATATATACAATCTACTATCTAATACTATACTAACTCTAACTAATTAAATATCTAACTACTAACTGAAATAAATCTTATTCACAAAATGCACAATATTTACAATTTACAGATTTGAATGAAAACCTGAAAAACTCATTTGTATTCTGCCCTAAGACAGAGAGAGATATTTTTTATTGATTTTATAATTTTATGAAAAGAAATAAAACAAAAACTAACTAAACTAAACAACTAATATACTAATTCTAACTACAAATCTAACTAAACACATATCTAACTAAACTACTAATATTATACTAACAAATTAACCTGGAGAAACGCTCTAGGTTTGTCCTGTATGTAATGATTGTCTTAGCTGATCGGAGGGAGGAAACCTGCACCGAATTATCCAGGAGATTCTCATAAACAATAAGCTGTAGTGCTCTTCAAATATGATTACAAGACAAACAGGACATACAAATTACAACAATCTTATGATTTATAAATATTCACAGTTAGATAAACCCGTATGCAAAGATCTATATGAAATGATTCAATTAATGAAGAAGAGAAATCTGTGATTCATTAACTAAAACAAAGTAATTGCTGTATTTTTAAGTAATGAAAGAAATCAGATATGGATAACACATTAATCAAATCACATCATCTTGCAATAAATTATGATAGCTAAAGTAGTCTATAATCAACTGCAAACAACATGCATAAACTTGAAACAAAAGATTGATATATTGAAAGTGAAAGTTGTAGCAAGACATCAACTCTTGTCTCAGTTTGTATTATAAATCCATAGCCTGGTTCTTCCACAAGTGAGGATTCTCCTTATTACACAAAATAATAAGTATTTAAAGACCTCCCACAGGGTAAAACATCCATGTGGAAGTTATCAAAACTGTTTACATAAATCTGGGAAAATATCCCAAGTCTGACTAAACTAGGAACCTAAAATAAAAACTAAATCACACAAATATCTCCTAGACTGTCCAGCATGCCCAATGCAATTCGGATGTACCTAAAAAGGGTAAAAAATGGACAAGTTAGGAGGATATTTTATTGATAAAAATGATAAAAATCTAATTCTATAGACTAGCTACAGAATCTTGCAATTCTGTAGCTGGTCTAAATCAGACACAGAATCAACATTAAAATCAATTCAAATCTTTGAAAATACATTCAAACTATCAAAAGATATTTGATTGCTAAAAGCCTTATTCAAATTGACACTTGTATGCAATTTGAACAAACTAAATCAAACGATAAACTAGATAGCTATACTCTGTTTAATTCGTTACCAATTCAGGCATACAAAATCGTATCGAACAGTAATGGAATCGTTTCATATCAAATTGAAATTGATACAGTTAAACAAATCATAGGCAATCATTTATGCTGCCTCATCAACAGGAAACACGATCGAATACAAACAAGATCATTTTCTCAAACTGATATAACTATATTAAATATAAACGATCATGCTAATAGCGAATCAAATCAAAACTGGTATGTAAATTATCACATACGAAATCATAATGGGGCCAATCAGTTGATAACAGGGTATGTGGGATTCGCCAAATCGTTTATTATTGCCAATTGGGGCGGACGAAATTGATTGACTTTTAATAAAAATATTACTAGAATTCATTCCAAAACGAACTATTAACCGAATTTGACAGAGATAACATATGTCGATCTGGGTTTAACCAACTCGCTTTGAAAATTAAAATCAAACAGAGCAGTATCAAGTCTATTTTTGATACGAATATAACTCATAAAAACAATTGTACTAACTGAAGATACACAACAATCCAATCAAGACAAGAGCGAATCGAACAATTGGAGTTTAACATTGCGAATCAAAACCGTTCCATGATTCGGGCGTAGATATCTTTTGCACAGGCTTAAATGAGAATATCATTTCCATATAAAATAGAGTCATTCTTTCCAAATCAGAGTCGAACAGATTTGTATTCCTGATTTAGAAGATTACATCACACAACATATTAAAAGATCATAACAATCAAACTCACGAAATCATTTCAAAAATCAAATCATCAAAACTCAATCAGGGTCGATGTGATCCGACCACAACGAAATCATACCAAATCAAAACATGATCGTGCTCTAATTTTAGCATGAAAACCTCCTGTACAGGTTAGATACCAACCAAATCCAAGCGAAAGAAAACCATTGATTTCGTTAACTCATACCAACAGTCAGACGAATCAAAACAAATGAAAACCAATCAATTGCTAAACTGGGCATGACCAAATCATTTAACCAAATCATAACCTCATTCAATTTTAGCAAAATGAAAACAATGTACAGGATGAACAACATAACCGTTTTTGATATGGCTATAACAGAGTCATTTCGAACAATAGACAGAGCTATTTGAAAACAAAATTCAAACCATTAATCCTAGCAATTCAAAAAACGAAATTGATACCTAAATTCATACTTGGATGACAAGCAAACAGCTTGATCATGACATTTTGGAATTGACGACGGCTATAGCTGATTCAACATTCCGAAAAACGATGGAACCAGTGGTTTTCTGCTTCCTATCATTTGCTTGAAACTTGTCCCTTTGGCTTGTCAACACTGCAACTTGGTTTTCCAATGATTGGATTTTCGATTGAAGTAAGGGAACGTCTGTATTGTATCGTTCCAACCACACATCACATTGGTCACATGACGACTGTCCGGGCTTCAAAAATGCAGGTGAGGGTTTGGTTACATTGCCGAATGTTTCGTTGGGTAGCTTAATCCCAGGGTATCTAGGATTGTTCCTTAGGCAAGGGGGTAGATTAGAAACAAAGTCATAGGGTGGCTCGG